>CM047427.1:10653504-10688504 GCA_026168455.1 Theocolax elegans | reverse complement strand
TAAAAATTCATTCTTTAATTAATCGACTTACTAAATCAACAACTCGACAAATTGATTAACTCTATAAAATATATTTAAAAACATGTACGAACCATATATCGATTAATAATCGTATATTTACTTATCGATATAAATATAACGAGGTAACGAAAAATGAAAAAGCCAAATGTTATATATATATACATATATATCGCGCACGCGTATAAATAACGTTAAGACAATTTAACCGTAACGTCATAAAGTTCGGCACGCGTTACCATCCGGGCATTAAAGTCACCGTGAAGTTAAAACGTTCTCGCGTTATACTGACAGATCGAAAAGTGACAATAAGCTAAACGAATGTAAAATAATGAACAAAAGTCGCGTAATTAACGCTAATTTCATTTTGGAAAGTCCGTGAATCGGTGAGAAGGAGAAGAAGAAGAAGGAGAAGGAAAAAAAAATCGGTGACCTGGAAACCAACCGGTATATATACGAAATCGAAGGTAAAGGCGCCACAACCGAGAGGAATCCATATTACACGCTTGAGAGACGACGAGTCAGCCGGTGGAAAAATGGATTCCTAATAAATTCTTACTGTACCGTTTTACCTTGCCCAGGAAATTTTCAATTAGCCGCCTTACCTATACTCTATGTATATATACGCATATATATATAGGAGTTGTATTCCGCGACGAATTTTTATGGCGCCATAACTGAAAGTCTTTTATTCTCTTTTTTTTCGTGCTCGCCTGTTTAGTGGATATATTGTTCATTATTTAATCAAATTAACGACTGAATGAGCTTTTAGTGTTGTTTAATCGTTCGAAAACAAAGGTTAAATAATCGAGGAGACGATAAACATAGATTATTCGAATGGATATTTATATATATTCTTTTAAATTAACGATGAGTTTGACAGTTTTCGAAGAATGTTTCTATCTTCTAAATCACTTTGCTTTAAGGGTGACTATCAAAATTTTTTAATAATAAATGAAGCAAGCTTGATTTGAAACTTAAGTGATTATATTTATTCTGAATAAATTACGAATTTTAATTAAGAATTTGATTAGATTTTTAGTTTCATATTTCAATTACAATTATATTCACCTTTTAAAGGTAGATCCCTGTAATTTTACTTACACGTTAAAACTGCATGCAGTGTAAATTATCGAAATTATAAAATTAAAAACATCTTGTTCAAAGGTTTTATACAAAGTAAAGGAGTCCGCCAATAAGTATAAAGACGTTCCAAGACGTATAAATCATGCCTTATCTTTTACTTTTACTAGCGATATTTCATTTGCAAAAAAAATGATTTTCGGGAAATGAAAGGAAAAGCCAAAATTAACTGACAAAGTTTCATTTTTAACATTGCAAGTATATCTATATATACAAATTTTGAATGTATATAGATATACTTCAAATGCTTTCCGTTGGCGTTCTCCTTTTTATTATACGCATTACTGTAGTTAATAATAACTAAGAGATATATTTTTTAATAAAAATGTATTATAAATTTTGTAAAAATAATGGAAATAAATTGTTCGTACTAATACTACTCTACGGATTACTCCTTCACTCTCAAATTCTCAAAGAGTGACACAATTAACTTCCTAATAGTTAAAAAAAAAAGTGGTGAGTCTTGGTTTTTTTAGAGAATGCATTTCTATCGTGATAAATAAAATGGATAAGATTTCAAATAGTATAAAAAAAATTTATTTTTATTCGATATGTATTTGAATAAGTACTGAGAGGAAGGAATATTTGTATTAAGGAGTTGGTGAAATTATAAGCATAAGTACTTCTTTGATACTAACTTTTAATTGCTAATTAGCATGAAATAAATAATTTATAAATTTCTAACCTCAAAATCTAAATGACAATGCACGCAATTACTGTCAAGAATCATTAATTTTTTTGCATATAACTCATTAGTGGTTAACAATCAAGAACTATCATTTGACGTAAAGACTTTTGTCTTTATAAAATGTACGACGAATGTAAAATGCTTCGTAGTGTAATAAAAATACTACTTTCAGAGATTGGAATGAATAATGTTACAAAATAATTGATATTATATAAGACAATTGGTAGAATGACAATTTTGATATGTCCGGTAAAAAGTCGTCAATTAGTTATGTTTCTTTAGGAAGTTAGAAATAATTTTTTTCTCCACTGATTTTTAGAAATAGATTAGTTTTTTTCCAAAAGATTGTTACAGTTAAAATAATTTAATAAAGAATTTCTCTATTACCATAGAAATCATAATGGATATTTAGGTAATTATTAGGTATTCTTGATGAAGTTAAGGAAAACTAATTTTCAGTTAATGAATTAGCTAAACTTCTAATAAAAATTCACGCTAATTTAAAAATTAATTAATTCTACAAACATAAATAATTTCCTTTACGCAATTGAAATATTCGCAAATAGAAATAATGCATAATGATTTTTAACCTTTTCAAAACGCTAATTTGTATACACTTTTAGTGTATGTTCACACTGAAAAGAAGAAATTCGTAAACGTGTTTGAATTAATAATCGTCATTATTTCATTAGTGTTAAAATTTATTTTTAATTAGAAATTTGTGTTATTATTAAAAATATTTCAACACTACATTTTTATGAATATTATATGTTCGTTATTTTTAGCTAATATTACTAAAAAATGCACTGATTGGCTCTTCAAACTAGATAAAATTATAAGCATCCTTTAAAAAAAATTAAGCATCTTAACTAAATAATTAAGTTCGAATAAAAATATTATACAAATATATGGAATGGAGTAATGTAGCAAATGATGTATAAGGTTATGTAAACATTTTTATAATTGTTCTATGAAAAAAAAACGGATAAATAAAATAATTTGGCTAAATTATTCAAATTTCGATTAGCGTATCAACGAATTCAAATCAGAAAAAAGATAAAAAAAAATAAATACTTCTCTAATTTTTACAACTCCAATCCTAATAGATATGAAGAAAAAGGTAAAAGATTCGTCAGCATAGTTGAAAAGGTTATTATGATTATCATAATCAATAAAAACGTACACATCTCCATTGTACAAGACGCACAAATCTATCCATCAAAGTTGCAAAGGTCTTTAGCTCTTTCGTCATCGTATATAGATACAGGACGATGATGCCGGATGTTTCGGGAGCGTGACCGCGAACCGGAAAGAAGAAGGGGAATATATATATATACGCGAGAAGGCACGCGCGATAAAGTGAGAAAGATACATACACATATATATATAGTGTTGCGTATATCATCTACCTCTATACGTACACACACACCTACATACATACATACATATATATACACACAAGCGAGTCGCTTTCGCCGCGCAACCGATCTTTTTGCGCGTACGTGTGTGCCGGCATCAACTCGTGAGAAATCGGTAACGCGGCGACTGCCCGAGTTCCGGCACTGGGAAAACTCGGAGATGATACGCGCAAAGTCTCTTTCTCGTATGTACGAGTCATTCACAGACGGAACAACCATACGGATCATTTTCTCCTCTTATTCCTTCTCCGTTTTTTTTCCTTCATGCACGAGTACAACCGATCCCGGATTGGATCGATTGACACTTTAAACTCTATCATTATTTTACTTTTTCTATTTTTTATTTTTCAGGGAGAGAGATGTTTAGTGTTCTTTTTGGTGGAGTATATTTTGATGGGATAAATATATTAAATAAATTATTGGTATATGTACGCTTTTTAAATGCAAAAGTGTGAGAAGAGTAAACCGGACAGTTTACACCTTTCGTTCTTCAATATTTGCTCGAAGTATTAGTACCTTTTCAAAGATTTAAATATACATTTTCAACTTTTGAAAAGAAAAATCAAAGTTATCAACCTTTGGAAAAAGATCAAAGTTTTGAAGTAGATAAATTTTTTTATAAATTTGATAAAGATTAAGCATACCATAACTTTAAATTAACAAAACATAAATTGGATAAATTAAAAATGAAATTTATGTTTATAAAGTAAGAAATGGCAATTTTTATTTTTAATGAAATTGTACAATGCACGTATTGTACATTAAACCTTTTGAACATATTTGCATTAAATATTTACACTTTGTACAGTTAAACACGTAATTTTGAATCTTTACCAAATCTCTAAATCTGCAAAATGTTTTAAGAAACTTTTACACGTTTTATTTAGAGTATAGCTGTAAGAAATTTTATTTTCACGTGATTTTAAACGAAATATTTAATTCGACTAAATATAATAAGTGGTAAATTTGAAGAAAAATTATGCAGATTATTAAATTTCTATAAATATTTAATTAACACGAATATTTTTGAACTTATTAAGTTTTAATTACATTTGCTATATCTTACTGAATATTCTGCTTTCTACACTTGCAAGAATGAAGATGACTCATAAATATTGAAAAAGATCACTCGAATCAAATTCCGTTCAAGTCTGTCTATATCGAATTGAATCTAACTATTTTTCACACTTCAAAATTTAAAGAGTAACTATTCATTGTTTCGAAATGAAATCAATAAATAGTCTGGCACCTATACGATGCACACATCCAAATAACTCCTTTCATCATCTCTTACAATCCCTCCAAAAAAAGAAAGTAAATACTTTATCAAAACAACAAATACCGATAAAGATGCATTTCCAACATTAAAAAAATAACTCTGCCTGCATAAATTTCCAATTAAAAATTCCAAACCTACTGACCAATAAAAAGAAAAACTGCACGAGCGCGCGCGCGCGCGCAAATGAATTTTAAACGCAGCGATAAGCAATAAACTCTTTATAAAAGTAGGATATTCTCCATTAATAAAAAAGAAAAAATGTAAATAAACGGAAAAATATAAAATTATCGATAAATATATTTACGTCTAATAAGTAGAAAGGATCAAACTCGAGATTTTATTATTATTATTCTTAGGTATATATGTACATATCGTTTTAAAATTTTCCGCATAGATATACGCTGTACGTTATTAGGTTAATGTATAACTAGTCAAACGCATCTCGTACGAACGATGCATTAAACGCGAAACTCGGCATTTTATTTGAATTCTATACGCACATATAGAAAATTGAAATTCCAAATTTCTTTTTTTCTCCTTCTCGTACGCAGAGATATATATATATGTATCGTATATATATTTACGATTATGCGTATAGGACGTGTTACTAATATTCAATTAAAAATTTCGAAATCGCGGACTAGTCGATTTAATAATAAATGAACATTTTTGTCTATGTAGGTTTACTGCATTGTTTATACACTCCGCGAAATACGAATATATACCAGCATCCGCGTCTATCGTTCATTTCTATATATATATAGATTTGAAATAAAAGTAAACCACAATTTTGTGCCACGTAACGACATTGAAATACGTGTGACATAAAGCGTACGCGTAAATAAAAGATTGACATTTCGCATGCTGTATATATATATACGTATATTTTCCTTCGTACGGAACGAAGATGCGTTTTCTCGTTTGACAGCGAGCGGTCGATGGTTTTTCCAAGTGTATATATATATATGTATAACAAGCGGCCTCGAAAAGTCACACTCTAGTTTCCGAGGACTAATTGCCAAGCGAACCCAAATTAGTGAAAGCGTTTCCTACGGGATCGGTGTATACATATACATACATATAATATATGCATAACAGAATTATTTATTTTAAATTACGCAATTACACAGAGAGATTCTTTCATATATCTTTTGTTTTTGATTACGCTCGCGGTTTTCCATCTTGCGTACAAATAAATAAGTAGAGTCTGCTATACATATATACGACGCTTCTCGCGCGCGCTTTCCTCTTCTCCCGCGTATGTATACATACCCAAGAAATCACAATGGAAAGTCAAGGTTAATTAATAACCCCAGTGTCGAATGGACTGTAAAATCATAAAGGATGTGACATCGTTTCTTCGAAAAGGAAAAAAAAAGATGTATATATAAGTAAATAGGCGCGCTCTTTGATTATAAAGCCCACACATATATACGAGTGTCCGAAACTACATCCTTACCAGACGGAGAAAATCCTCTTTCTCTCCTTGGTAGATATATATATACACGCATACAGAGAAAGAGAGAGAGAGAGAGACGCGTACAGTTGGTTTTGTCGATCGGTCGAGCGCGTTTTACACTATAAGAACTCGGGCAGCCGACTTCCGTTTTCACTTGGTCTCAGGCGTTTTGACCCAGTTGAGGTTTTCTGCCCGAACCGAGGAACTCTCCCCGAGAAAAAGGCCGATCGCACGCGTCTTTGTAGAGAAGACTTTAAACGATCCTTCCTTCCTTCGTATATACCTTTCATTTTTTCTTTCTTTCCTTCTTCATTCTCCTTCTTTTTTTTTTCACTTCAAAACTTTATTCGATATGGTTTTCAATTTTGATACACGTCGCGCAGTTTGTTTGATGTACACCTTCTTTTTGCTCTTTTTTTTCTTTAGCGAATTACGAGTTCGTTGTACGCTACCGAATTGGCTTTTTACTCGAGCGCGCGGATAAAGTACATTTTTTTTTAATTGAGATTCAAATTTTCATTTTTTAATCGATATCTCGTCAATATTCTCACGTAACGTTTGCAAATGTGTTATTTATAGATTTAAATTTTTATTTTGAATATTTCCCTCACTATCAAGAATCGTAAAGATTTCGTTAAATTGTTTGAAGTACTTTTATTACTATAATGTTTGATTTACAACTATTTTTATAGGTCGGTTTATAAATATGTAAAAAAATTGTTTAATTAAAAAGGAAAGTCTGTATCGAATCATTGGGTATTTATTACACTCGACATTCTATATACTATATCAATGCAAATTATACTCAACTATATAATTCATGCACAAATCTACATATGAAACTTACCCAAATTTTACGATATGCAAAAAAATTGATTAATTTTATAAAAATCCATAAACATGTTTATACTCTCACACTTGCAACAAATTTTTTTAGCAATCATTACGATATTGTTTTAAATATGTATGTACATATATATATATATATATAACAAGTTTGAGTTTTTGGGGCCAACAAACCGCTTCCTTCTTTTTTTTCATAATTTGCATACTGCACATAAATTTGAGAAACTGGCTCAGACGATGTTACATGTATATTCGTATATATATATAGCGGTTTTAATTTTTGCAGCAACGTTTAAACTAAACCTCCGATACGTAAAGTGCTCTTTATTTCCTTTTTTATTTTTTTTAATATACGCGTGAGAAGTAAAACTATATCATGTTATAATTATTTATGAACTTGACGTAATAAATAAGCAATTAAAAATTTATTTTTGTATTTCCCATGGAGAAATCATATAGCATTAAATAAATCGAAAGTAACGCGTTAAGTATATAATATTTCGAAGAGGTGTATACATATATATATATATATATATATATATATATAGACGTGTGTATCTCGGTAAGAGATGCGTTGTTGTTTTTTTTTCTCTCTGATCTACATCTATAGCGTGCAATTACTTCATAATGAAAAATAATTCAGTAATGAAAGAAGCAACATAGTTAACGTGTATAATATTATACGTCTCTCTTCTATTATAAAAAGAAATATGTATACGTTTCTACAAATTGATGTAATTTAGTTTACTCGTATTTTTTTCTGTTTAGTCGAATAATTATACCGATTTAATGTTCGATATTGTATTTTAATTGATCGATATGTGTGAAAATGTATATTATTATCATTTTCAAAAATTTTTATAACGATTCAAATGAATGTGTATCATTTAATTTTTTTTTATATATATAAATTTGATTTACAATAACATTTTTTTTCGTATAAGAAAAATTTGAATTTCGCGCGCTTAAAATTTTTAGGATTTTCAAGAACGAAAAAGTTTTGTTGAAAGAACACTGGTCTACTTATATAGATGTAATTTATCAGTCGTGTATACCTACGTGCATGTTCATTCGATGATTTATAGATTAATTGCTTTGAAATATTATAACCTATAAATTTTCATAACCAGCGAACTAACGAACAATTAACACAAATAATTCAGAATTGGAAAAATGCAGGTCAGTGTATTGATACATATATATTTTTAATATAAACAAAAATTTTAAGTACAGGAAATTTGTATATATTTTTACTGCACGTAACATTTTTTAAAGAAAGTAATTTATTTGTTTCGCTTGCGTTTTGATGTATATGTATATATATAGCGAGTGAGATTAATCTTCTCGCGATTAATTTTTCACCGATTCAACCGAATCCAGTAAGTGAATCTTGATTCGACTCCATAACTGTGGTGAATCAGGGAAAATGAATTGCAATTAACTTTCTTAATTCACTTGAATAATTGATTATAAATTGCAATTCGTTTTCTTTTGAATGAAAGAGATTACGTTGGAAACTCAACGATATTATGTATTATTAATCTAATCTTTCAGAAAAAATTATAATAACAAATAAAATCCAATATTTAAAGAGTGACAAATAAATAGTCGATATTTTCTTTTCTTTTTGTATAGAATCCTTAATAGATATTTGGATTTTTTAAATGGATTTATAAGTGAAAAATAGCTACTTCATAAGTTACAACTAACTATTTTTTACCGCATATTTAAAAATGCCTATATTTTTAAAATAACATTTCAATTGCTATTGAGAAAAGTTTTTTAATGAACCTTTTTTTGACAAAGACTTAAAATTTACTTTGAACAATATACTTGAATATTTCCAAATGTTTAAATACAAATATGTACACGCTGTTTTTATTACTGTCAGAGCGTGTTTATCGAATAACAATTATCGATCGACGTTTATTTAATAAACATAAAAAAGTATTTTAAAAGAGAAACTCGATTCTTCAAATAATTGATGTGTTCTAAGCTATACTTAATATTCTTATTTCAAATTTTGAATGAATATATTACTATCTGATCAAAGAAAGATATTAAAGGTACCCTCAATGCGGTCTTCCATATTCGATCTAAAAATAGCGTTGAAAATATTAGATTAAAAATTTGAAAAAAAATGTTAGTATATACGGTAGTTAACGAGGGGCCAAAGCCAAGTTTTATCCTCCGTACCTTACCGACATCGAAAATCGCACATAAAATTAATTATAATGAAATATGGAAGTTAATTTACGTAAATCTAGGAGAGCAGTCACCTTCTTTTTATAATAATCTATCTGTCTTTAAAATTTGAAGCAAAAATAATAACTATAGTTTTAGCGAAATCCTTACCAAAAATCTTAACATGCCTTTTACCCTCAATTGCACGAAATTATTGTAAATTTTGGTAAGGGATTTCTCGAAAACCAATCCATATTTTTCCTTCAAATTTTGAACTGAGATAGATTATTAATAAAGGAAGGGGACGGTTCTCCTCAATTTGTCTAATATCGTCTTTTTATAATTATAACTCATTTTATATGATTTTTGAGACTGTTAAGGTTAGGAGGATAAAACTTGACTTTGGTATCCCCTTAAAACAAGTACAAGGATTTGATGAAAAATATTAAAAAATGTATCTCTATACATGCAAAAAAATAATAAGAAATATCAAGGGATATCGTATAACCCAACTCACCTCAATCTAACAAGACTACATTAAAAATTTGAACAATAATAAAAACAAATCACAAGTAAAGTTAAGCAATTGTTAAATAAAAAAAATAATTCGTTAAAAAAAAATTTAATACATATAATAGCTAATAAATTTGAAGTTCGGAAAGCAATAACTCATGAAAAATAATTTATTTATATGAATATATAAAAATATAATTCAATATATTATTGAATAGTCATAAATAAAAATAATTCATTAAAACTTTATATTTCTGACGGACAAGTGAATAAAATACTTCAACAAATTCATTAAATTATCTTTCAGTAGAAATATTCTATACGTAATTTACAGATTGGAAACTCTGAACAAAACAGAATAGATCATCAAAAGCCAGTAGAAAAGAATTTTCACAAAAGTGAACATTTTCCTTCATCACCAAGAAAGAAAAAAAAAGAAAGATCGGCACTCATCCAAGTTGTTCGTTCGAGCTAAACAAAAAGAAAAAAGGAAAATGATACAGTAGCATAAAAGAAGTGAGGTATATAAGAACAAAGATGTTTAAAGAACAATTAGTTAATTTTCCAATATATAACAAATGAATAGTTGTAGTTTAGGATATATATACGTATGATGATCTAGGCCAAAGTCGGCATTTAGTCGTGTATAATTGATGATCAGCGCGTCGAGCTCTCCCAAGTTTAACAAGGAAAATGAGGATGATTACGGGCGCTAAGGCTTCTTCCATTGCGAGTACGGATGATACGTTTCTAATGGGCGCGATATTGCCCGCGCGGCCTCGAGACAACTGGCAATTTTCCGTCCATACACGATGGATAAACGCAAAAACGCTTTCACGGTAGCGAACCACCGACTACTACTACTACCAACTTTTCAGCTTTATACTTCCATACACCTCGATATAGCTATGTAGCTTTAAAAGGTAACCGCGAGAAAGCCAATGGATAGAAGAGAATTGGAGCAAACACAAGAAAATCGGATGTACGCGCGCGCGCGCGCGCCTTCGGCTTCTTTTCCTTTTTTTTTCCTTTTTATTTACTTCGTTAGATTTTTCTTATTTCGGATGTTGGATTCAATGATGCAACGACTATCGCTAAACGATAATGCTGTAATAAAAGGCGCCCGCCTCTCGAGCCTTCGACGGGATTATTATCGATCGATCGATCGACTGTAATTGAAAATTTCCGATATTACGAACGATTGAGAGTGAACCGGTGAATTTTTCTTATTCACCTTTTTATTTCCAAATGGAATATCCTCGAGAGACTATCATTTTAACGCTAATCGCTGAATTGTATGGTTTTATGCGCTATTACTTGATCGATTGACTATTATTTACCGATCGATAATGGTAACGGTTGTTTAAACTGCGCATATATATTTTGTTAATTGACTTTTGTATTTTACGATTTTTTTTGGCGATTTTTAAATAAAATTGTCTACTTATTTTTTTCTTATTTTTTATGTATACATTGGTTAAAGTTTTTAATTATATATTTTAAATAAATATATATATATATATATATATATATATGTGTGTGTGTGTGTGTGTGTGTAATAAATTAGTAATAAAAAATTTTGATTGCTCTGATTATTTTACGGATTTTCGAGAATCGATAGTATTTATTAGTCCAGTCTAAGTAGGTTTCGAATGTTTCCTTCTTTAATTCCAAACGATGATTTTTTATTTTTACTATTTCTTTTTTCATACTGTCCCTGTACCGACACACGCACAGAATAATACATCGATATAGAAAAATGACTCGCGCTTCTCCTTTAAGAAGAAAAAATATTTACATCGAACTAGGCTGACAAATGAAAATGCATTTAAAACGGATGACTCGATTTTTTCCGTCGAGGAAAGTCGTAATGAAAAATAAACAAAATCACACACACACACACACACACACACAAACACAAACACAGCCATACCTATAAAAATTACTTTTTTTCATCAACATTCAACAAAAATACATATCCAACCCCTGGATCGACGACGATCGCTATCGATTTAAAATCATTACATCGATTAACAGAGAAAAAAAAGATTCATAATTTCTCCGTCACAGTTGCCCAATCTCGAACTCTCGATCTAGAAAATAAAAGAAAGAACGAGAGTATACAATAGCGAAAAAAAACCATATTTGAAAACCCAATGAACTATGAATCTATCGTTCTCTTCTTACGCCTATGAATCTTGACGATGACTCGGTAGAAGCGGTGCGTAGCAAAAGGAACAATAAAACAAAGTTCTCTTAAATGGATAAGAAATCGGTGTGACGGGTAGGGGATTTAATACGCGTGGCCACTGTCTCGATAGGATTTTCATTTCGATCGTACTTGAATTCTTTTTTAAGTAAATTCAAGACGTTGTCTATTATTTTATTATTTCTTTTTTTTTTATTTTACTTTCAATTTCATCGGTGGAATAGGAAACATGTGTATTTTCGTTGCGTAAAAATAAATTTTTTTTTTTCAGTCGATCTTCCTAATGCACATTTACCCGAATTCCCAGGAGGCAAAAATAGACTAATTTAGAAAAAATCTTTGATAACAATTATGATTTTGTGATGATCGAGCTTGATGTGGATGGTGAAGTGCGATTGAAACATTGCTAACTAGATTTTTGGTTTTTACATCACTCATCAAATACGAACAATTTTCACATATAAAAAAATATAACTTTTGGACAGAAATTGTTGTTTATCTTAAAAATATTTAATTTTATTATTTTTTATACGTTTTTATTCAACATCTTCATTTAGAGCTATTATCTAAACCCTACAAGGAATTAAAGCTTTACGATACCGATGTTTAAAAAAACATGCCATTTGAGCAAAAACTGATCAATATATTCGTACTTAATGGCAAATCAATGGTTTCTCTTAATCTCAAAATTATCAATTTACTGTAAAATAAACAAATGGTCATTTTAATAACGAAATCGAGAATCGAGAAAGTATTCATTACTCTACTCAAATATCATCTTATATATGAGAAATATACTGTTAATTAAGAGAAAAATTGCTTCAGAGTGGTTATTAATGAATGAAGATAGATGAGCTTGACGTAAAAAAACCAATATTGTAATTATTCAAAATGACGTCATATTGTTAATCTCGTCGGAGAGATGTGAAAATGTGAATGAAAACTACAAGGCGTTTCTATTAGAGAAACTATAAATGTTTTTAATTATAGACCAATTATCCTGATGATACCGATAATAGAATAATTTTATAAATATGACGAAAAGAAACGGAAAAAAAAATCTGATGAGACGTACGTTGCAATTTTTATGTAAACTAAAGATTTATATATATGATGCTAAATAATGTATCCTGCTTATTAAACAAAACGAACGCCCAAATATTTACACTATGTACCAAAACAGTTAACTCAACATTCATCAAATTTCAATTCCATTGTATCGACGATCTTTGCGCGCTCTCAAGCTGGATTAATTTTCTCCAATTTTCAAAGTAAGGAAACAAAAAAGAAAGAAAAAGAAAAAAAAAGGGTAATAATAATTCTTGCTTTACAGGTATGAAAGTGGAAGGATGTCACGTTACAAATCGTTACGGTTCTAAGTGGAATTCAGAAAAATAGCTCACTTGTAATATAAACTCGGTGCGAATACTTTCACAACAGGCATTAAATCGAGCACATTCATATAAAATTTAAGCGAAAAATGTTGAAAAGAAAAAAAAATACGACGTTTTTATTATTCTAAAACGATAATGTTTACGCGTTCTTTGATTTCTTTTAGTTATCCGATCGGCGAATAATATACCGATACACGTAAACAAATATATATATATATATGTATATTTTTAGATTAATTCAGAAGCGGGTATATAATTAATCGCATAATTCTCATACTCGCAGAGAAGAGAAAAAATAATGTGGTAACGATCTACTCTTGTTTATTATTATCTAATCTGAAACGAGGATGTTGATCAAAATTTATCGAGCGGTTAATAATTGCAAGAGTGAATTTTTTCTTTTGTTTCACTTGTAAGGTATTTCCATCGTTAATAAGGATTCTAATGCGCAGTGTTAGTTGGATTATTTTGCTGTAAAGGTTAAGAAAATGTTACGATTATCAAAATTCGTGCAGTTTTTACAAAATTTGTACTTTCTTCTCCTTGATATTTCATTTGATTGTTAATAAAAGATTTTTACGAGGGATGTAATTTTTTCCTCTTTAACTAATTTCTTAATAAAAGAAAATCACTGTACCTAAATAAATACCTTAGAATAGAAACTTTTCCAATTTCTAGTGAAAAAGATCTTGTATATTGCCGACTCTCTCCATTTGTTAAAGTGAAAAAAAACAAACAAAAAATCAGAAAATTGAGCTCAGTTTTCAGTTCCTAATCTAGTGATATTTTATTTTTTTTACTACAACGATTTTTAAAAAAAGTTTTTAACGAAAGTTGGTAAAATATCTTGTCTCTATTTACAATAATAATATACGAGGTTCATTATATATATAAAAATTGGACATCTGATTCTTTATATATGTTCAATTTTTCGTATAAACTTGTTTGGTTAATAGTTATAAATTAATTATAAATTAATCGTAAATAAATTAATAATTATTAATATTGATTAATTAATTAGTAGTACGTATTATTCATAATAATTATTCACATGGTTGCTTTTATATTTTTATTGTATTTTAGATTCTAAATAGGGATGAGGACATGGGGTAAAATCATATTGTAGGTCGACAATAATTTGCCTTTAATAAATATGTTCGTCGAGATCGTCTATGTTTATTTTTCAAAGATTTAAGATTTCAGTCGATATTTCTGAAGCTCAGCAATGTTTACATTATTTTTACACCAATTTGGCATTCCTATTCGCGAAAGATTCTAATAGGTACATTCAATAAAATTTCAGAAAAAAATTTTGTAAGACATTTCTAAATTTCAAGGAAAATGCAATATTTTGTATTAAGTTGATTAAAAAGTTTATGTTTATTAAAATAGTTTGCTCTTAATTTAGTAAGATAGATTTTGGACGGTACCAAGTCGTAACTCAAAACTGAAAAGTATTATTTTTCAATTTCTCGAGTATATCTTTAATTCAAGGTAAACAAACAATTTTCATTATTATATTATAAACAAAACGAATAATACAAATTATATAAAATGAACGCAGACAACAATTTACCTTATTAATCTTGAGAAATATTATCCGAGGAGTATTGCAATTAATTGTCCACTGCAACTACAACGAATTATACAAAATATGATCAAATTTCTATACTAATGGTATATTACGAAAAAAAAGAAAAAAAGAAAATAGAAAATCGAAGGCAAAGCAAACGAGAGTAAATACTGTTTGTAAATACAAATTCTGTAAATATTTCTCATAAAAATGCACCACGAATTTTCTCGTTCATATAAAATAAGTATGCTATTTTGCGGTAAAAACACTTTTCCCCGTTGAGAAACAAAAGGCAACGTTATATACATGTATATATACATCGGAAGGAACTTTCGACTGTAAGTCGATCGATCACCACGAGTGAAAATTAACAACGGTAACTCTCTAACCCTTTCGCAAAAGAAAGAGACGAATAAGAAATCTAGTTAGGACGATAATCCAAGTTGAGCTTGAAAATATGGAATGTTCGAATATATATATCGTATATACACGCAGGAATGTCATGGGTAAGAGTTTGCAGAACCAAGCCCCCTCGGAACGTCGTAAAACGACACCCAAACGTAAAACGCCCTGTAAAAAAAATCCACATAGAGAGAGAGATAGAGAGATAGAGATAGAGAGAGAGAGAGAGGTGCATAGACACGGATGGAGGTACGTCCGGCAAGTTTCCTAGACAAACGGCCTCGAAAAGGAGGAGCACAGAGAGTACGTAGACCTGGTGGGAGGCGGAGGAGGAAAGCAAGGTAGGAGGTAAATAGTCTAAAGGAGGGATGGATGCTGGCTTTTCTCGCCGACTCGCTCCGGTGGTTGCTACTACTACTACTACCACTACTACTACTACCACTACTACTACCACGTTCCCGAGCGAGAGAAAAAAAAGCGAAGGAAAAAAAAATGTTATAAAGGATACAAAAAAAAGTGCGCGAGTGGCGCGCGTCGCGGGAGAAGAAAAAGAAAAACACGGCTACAGCTAGGCCGAGTTGTTATGGTGGTGGGGTGTTACTCACGCATACAGGCGCAACGAGCCCGACCGGATATATAGAGCTAGGGCACCTCTTGCGCTACGTACAGTTCGCTTAGAGTGCTCTCTGCAAGTGAAACATATACGTTACACTCAGATTTTTGACCGAGTGTCCACTCGACGACCAACAACATCAACAACAACAACAACAACTACGACAACAACGCAACACGGCGGGGCACCGGACTCGCTGGCTATTACACCGTTCGCTATTTGATTCGTATCGAATCGCGCGATTTGTAGCTCGTTGTTTTTTTTACGAGGTATTCACATTATTACACAGTGCATCCATTTCCTCTTTATTTTTTACGAGTGATCGATCTAGCACGAATTACCACTTATTAATTACTGGACGTTGTAGATTACCTTTAACCGAATATATGGGGTGACTTTGACTTTGTCGTGAGCTTTCTCCTCATTTCCCCTTTTTCAATTCGCGATAGTCTCGGAATACGCCGTTCCTCAGTTTTACAAAACCGAAGCCTACTGTATCATTATATTGCGCGTACACGCAATTCCAAAAGTGGATCGAAATTGTTGTAAAACATTTCCTAAGGTCTTTATATTCAAACGAGTATTTGGTTCACTGAATAATCGTAACAGTTAATCCCAATTTGTACTACTTGCATATACGACTGTTTTCTTTTCTTTTTTCTCTCTTTTTCGAGATTGCTCGGTTAACTAGATCATTTTTTTCTTCATCTCTTTATATTCAAAATAGTCGACCGGTTGCATTTTGAATATTAAATACAATCGTTCGTATTAGCAATTACAATTTGAATGTGGAGCATCAGTTTCGAAAAGATTTTCTAGTAATAGGAATGATTTATCTTCCTTCGGCGCGGAAACCTTTGATTTGCAAATGGAAGTCTATAATCGAATATTTTAGCTGACTTTTAAATAAATTATTCGATTAATTGGTTAATTAATAATCATACGCGTCTTTGTTCCTTGTACCCACAGCAATTAGTTATTAATAAAGTTAAATGATTAATAATAACTTGCATACTTGTGTGAGAGTAAATAAAAATATTGGAAGAAGAGACGAACGATTAATCATAAAATTGGTTTACTTCCAGGCGGCAAACCCAACGCAAACAATATATAAACATGAAGTACCTGACCGGGCTGCTCGTCGTACTAGTCGTGGCGTCGTCAGAGGCGCGCTCGGCCGAGCCATCCTCGCACCCATCGAATACCCTAGACAACACGGAACAAGGACGAGGAGCGCAAGCCGGTGGTGTCTTTGGTGACTTAAGGTCGGTCTACCAAATTTACAAAGATTGCGCGGGTCCCGAAGTTAGCAGCTGTCTCAAGCTCAAGCTCCTCTCGACGATGGAGCGAGTATCGCGCAGTGCTCAGCTCAGCATTCTCGATGGGGTGACCTTGGTCAAGGACGAGCAGCAGCCTGGAGAACCAAGCGACGAGCCGATCAGGACACCGCAAGAAATCGAAGCTTCCTTACCCAGAAGTCTCGAGGATAAGGAAGACGCTCTTAACTCGATGATCGTCGACAAAGCCGTTGGTTTCCTCCAAACTCATACCCTTAAGGTCAAACTGCCCAATGTTGAGGAACTCTCGAGGAGCCTCACCGAGGAAGGTAATTTCATTTTTTTTCTATTCATTCCTTATACCTTCAAAATATTATTTAGTTATTTTTTCGCAAGGATGATAAATGCATGGAGAATGGTTTATTCCTTTTTTTTTTGCGTATTTTCGTTGAGAATCGCGCGTAACTGCAACTGCATTTTAGCGTAAGAGGTCACTTATTTTAATTAGATATTTACTGTTACGCGCAGTATTATCTTACTAGATTTTTATCTTACGCGTAAACTTGCGGGCTTGGAGTGCAAAATATAGTGTAATTAAGAATACCCGTATATTTCATATTTTTTTTTATTCGTTTCTTAAATGTATACGAAAAAAACGGGAGGGGAGCTCGTGCGCTTTTCCTTTAAAACGCTTTGAGGCTTCGGCGAACAAATATCCGCGTAATCGGACACGCCGTTTCGTAATACAATTTGTCGTCCTATTTTCATTTTTTAACAGGAGCTTCGGCCTCGTAACTACTTTTCTTTTACTCGTAAGTTTAGCTCAAATTTCTGTTAATCAACGTGACCCGAATTGTTGATAAATAATTAAAACGGATAATTATTTTATTGTTGCGCGTGGTTCGGATATATTTGGGAAATTTATTTAGGAGGGAAACTAATTGATGGTAGCGAAAATTTGATTTGATGATAAAATTAAGGAGAAGGGAAATTAAAATTGATTTGCTAGATTCATTGGTAAATTTTGATCAAGGGGTGATTTTAAATAATAGATATTGAAAATTAAAAACAATTTGCATTTAATGTCGCAAACTGTGCCTTAATATTAATAACGAGGTATTTAAAAAAATTTTTTTACAAAACCTAATACAGTATCTAATTATGCATAATTAATTATGGCTTTACCATTTGAGTAAAATTTGTATTGTTCCTAAAGTCCCCTGAAAGTACTATGAAAATACTCTGAATCACTTCAAATCCCCCCCCCCCCCAAAGTAAATACTCTATTAAAATCATATTAAAAGTACACAAAAATTACTGGTAAATGAATTTGATAATTGATACGACAAAATATTTGGAACATGCATAATGTGTGAAATCTTCCCTTGACAAAAATTAACAATGAAAAGTTAATATAATTATTCGCGTAAAGCATAAAAAATGTAAATGAAATATAAATTAATGATCATGTGAGTATAAAATAAAAAAAAATGGCAATGACTGATTGATGTTCCCAGGTCGAGGCAAGAAGAGGAAAAACATGGGCGGTCTATTAGCCATTCCCTTACTGATCGGTGGTACTTTGGTACCATTGGCCTTAGGTACATTAGCGCTACTCGCCGGTAAGGCGTTGATAGTGAGCAAACTGGCATTGGTCCTGGCCTCGATAATCGGCTTGAAGAAGCTAGTCTCGAGCCACGACCACGGACATCACGAGGTCCACAGTGGCGGTGGTTGGGCTAGATCTGGACAAGAGCTCGCCTACTCAGCGTACAAACCAGTCGTACCTTCGGCTTCGTCCTGAGCTATAAGGACAACCGGACCTAATTAAGATCCAACAGTCATCTCTCTCTCTCTCCCTCTCTCTGTTTCTCTCTCTCTCTCTCTCTCTTTCTTCCTCTCACTCTCTCACTTTCATCGCGGACAATTCTATCATTCCTTGATTATCATATTTTTTTTTCATTACTGTGATTCTTCGCGTCTCCGACCGTCGAGACCGGAGATACTTGGTGGAAGTTTCCGGACGATTTGGACATTATTACGGGGACGTTATACTACTTCAATCTCTCTTTCTTTACTATCCTCTCATTGCGTCATCCATCATTATCAATTATTTATTTGTCAATCACTTAAACGACATTATCGCGTCATTTGTTTAATTACCTCCTCTCTCTCTCTCTCTCACTATCCTCTCATTCTATCCTATTCATCTCTCTCTCTTTTTTTTACTTTATTGTTTACATAACTCGAAGTTGAAGAAAAGACACAAAAAAAAAACATGAGCGGTTCACGCGAATCGCGACCACGTGTATGTATATTTATATAGATATATTTAATAAATCATAAGGATAATACACCTTTGAAACCAAATCTATCAAAAGCTGCACTATTATTATTTACATTTTTGCAATAAACACACCACGCGTTCACACGCGGGCATATTACACGGAGGATTGAAATTCGTGGGAACGATACCAAAAAAAGGTATCGGCGAGTGAAAGAAGAAGAGTTATCAAGCAGAAGAAGAAGTAGAGGTGGCAGAAGTGGAAGAAAAAAAAAGTAACCGGGATTCGTGCGTGGGTGTCGGTAACTGCTATTAACGGAAGTTTTAATTCGGTTCGGGCCCACCTGCCGAGTTTATCAGAGCCTGACCGTGCGATCGTCCGAAAATTCGTGTATATGTACTTGGACCTTAATTTTCTTCTTTCATTCTTTCTTTCTTTCTTTCTTTCTTTCTTTTTTTACAAACGTGCTCTCGAAACTTGTTGGAGTGTAAACATTGAACCTTTCTCGATTGAACGAGGAAGTTTGGTATTATATTATTTTCTTGAACTTCTTTTTTTATTCATTTTTTTTTGTATTGGATCGATAGGTACGCGTGCATGCAATTGATTATCGTATTGAACTATTATGGGAAGAAAGGTAGACTTTTTTATTTAAATACTTGCAGACTATATCAGGTATTTTACTGCAATAATGTATATATATGAATATATTAATTGTAGGTGAATTACTTGATATTGTAGAGAGTGAAGAAATGTTTAATAAACACTGCGTGAAACTTATTTTTTAGAGAAATCATTATGATTAATTTATAAAATTTTTCATCGTCCGAGATAATATTTACTTTACTACTGATCAATGTTGTTTATTTAATTTGGACATTTAATTATCCAATCGTTTTGAATTTTACTGAAATAGGTTGTAATATTATTAAACAATGCTTTTTTCGCTTTAAATAAAAAAATAAACAAAGGCTCGATCCGTAACAACGAACAACAGTAGCCGAATTTCTTCACTCTCTCTCAATTCCTTCTCTAAAAGAATCCCAAAGACGACAAGAAGTAACATTTCGAAGCTTCCGTTTAAAATTGATTAGAGCTCGGTCTGTAATTAGAGCCCAGAACCGACAAAAGCAAAATTTAAAAAGAAAAAAAGAAAAGAGAGACCTCTCCGCCTGCGTGTATGGGATCGTAAAACTGTGCGTACAACTCGGGAAAAAAAATCGATCTCTACTTTTCACGATGCAGCGAGCTGCTGCGGGATAAAATACGCGCGCGGCAGAGAAAAGACTGGCGTCACCTACTTGCGAAACGCGCCGTCTACATACACACGTACGTATCGTATGTACACGTGGAGGTATACGTGTATATACGTGTGCAGGAAGTTAAGTAAACCAGGCCGCGAGCCAACAGGTTGGGCCGAGGTTCAAGGCAGCATCCGCACCTATATGGACGTTTTCTCAAGCTCTACTCCGGGTGGTCCACTATGTTTTATTACATATTACTTCGAGTTGTTACTCTTCCTTTTTCTTCTTCTTATTCTTATTCTTCCTTCTTATTTCTCTTTCGCGCGTATATACCTGTTTTTCCCAGACGGGCGTAGTGTGTTTGGTATACTCTCTTTATTTTCTTCATTTTTTTTTTGAGATTAATTACAAGCTTTTGAGGAATCGTGACCTTTTTATCTTTTTTTTTGTAAATATACGGTATAAACGTGAAATTATTCGCGTGATGAATAGAAGCGAAATGTTTTATTTTTACTGCCGTGTGTATATAGAAAAATGTGTTGTTGTTATTTTCTGTTTGTCGTTTTATTTACGTTAATTTCGTATATATACGAGTAGAAAACGATTGTAGTTTGACTCGACTTCCTCGTCTTTCCTTATATCCCGGCCGAACTTTTTTTTTAATCGCAAACATACCTCACTCGCGGAGACAATGTGAACGTGCGAAAGAGAACGTCTGCTGGTATACTTAAGCTCTTTCTTTCCTTTTTTTGTAAGAAAATGAAAAACGTTTGAAATGATGAGTAAAACAAAATTAGATCAAATTAATTCTCACTTTTCATATTATTTAATCTTTCGCGTGTATATACCATTGCGTTCATGATAAAATTTCATACGTGCGCTACTTTTGAATAGATGTATACAAGTACTTTTTTCCAAATTTATCTAACCATACAAGGTAAGTCGATCTAATGAATAATCGATATTTATATATATATATGCACGTGCCATTTTATTGGCAGGTGGGTAACGACGTACGGGATTTTCGTATTGGGTTTAATGCACGCGTTGCAAATACGCAACATAGATTCTTTATTTTTCTCACTCTATCTCGCTTTATCCCCTCTCTCGAGATCTAGCGGTACGGATTTAAACGAGAGACGTTCGAATGCTTGATTTATATTACTTCTTTAGAGGCAAAACGGGTTGTAAACAGGATGGAGATTCTATTATTTTATGTAGACCTGATAAATTATTGTTTATGACGATATATTTTTTATTTTATTTTATTTTATTTTTTCAACCGTGCGTTTTAACATATTTTCGTCAAATTTGACAGGTTTACGGTAAAATTTTCGGATTTTTTACTATAAATGTTTCGCGAGGAATGGAATTATTTATAAGTACTTGAGGAATTTGTTTGTGTCGATGAAAATAGTGATTAAATAGAAATTATAAATATTTTTATTTTATCGAGAATATGATAAATACGAACCTTCTAATGCTCAGGGTCAGTTTGTATACGTACTGAATTTAGCTTTCAATTTTTGGAAAATTTATTGCTTAATACGGGTTTTGTGCGTGAATACTCCGCATGGGACGTTTAGAACCACTGCGTCGTCGTGATCGAATTTTTGTATACACAAAGTTTTGTATAAAATAATGATCAAGCTATTCACAAGAAATTCATTCATTCAATCAACAACAAAACAATCAACATGTAGTTATCAGATATATGTGTATTTTACATCAACTTTACATTTAGTTTTTATACGCATCACGCTCGGCATATATAATTATTGTACGTACACGTATTATACTTCGCTCTAGTACAGAAATCGTATTTAACTTAGTAAGTAACTAATAAATACATTTTCAATACAATATGTGTCTATTTTTGTCCTCCCGATAAAACGATTTTTCCTTTATTTCATAGTTATTAATTGGAGTAAAATATAAATTTTGATCGGTTTTGAGCTGTTTTTTATTTTATGAGTATAAATTATGTTTTAATTTATTCCCGACTAAAATATAATAAAATTACGTTTGTCTCCGTAAATACTGCAATATAACGTAAATCAGTTTTGTAAGGGAAACGAAGAACCAAACGAATTTGTAGGAATTTTAACGTTTACTACTCGTGTGAAGCTAAAAACATTATTTATATGTTTTAAGTTTATGGTCATTCCATAAGTGCTAAAAAAATGGGTCAAAAAGCTATTCATCACAAGGTTTACTACCTAGTTATGCTTATGTGGTTGACATTTTGTGGCGGAAGATAAACTTGGTATAACCTGCACATACACGACGAAAAAAGAAGTAACTGTTGCCGTAGGATCAATTGCAATTTTTAATTTAAATACAATTACGTATACAAAAAAACTATCGATTAACTGTATACATGACAGCTTTATTTTTATATCAATTAAGACATCGTGACAAATATATTTCGTTTCATACTTGTACAAGTCCAACAATCATTGTCAAACTTTATAATTGCGATATGCAACACTTACCGAGGATTAATTTGTGTTTTTAACAGTTGCCGATATATTATAAACAATGAAATGTTTTATTTGATATTAGGGTAGTACGTGTCTTAAGACCAGTCAAGTCAAAATAAATTAAGCTTACTTAATATAAGTACATGTTTTTCTCATTGTAGAGGTGAACGTATAGCATAAAATATGAATTCAAAGCTTACTTAAGGATGACGGTATGGTTTAGTTGCTATTTCTTTCTAATGCAAATATAGTAAGGGAGTCAATGACACGCGGATAAATAAACTGCGCTGATGATATTCCTGTCTCGCTCTCTCTCGCTCTCTCCTGTCTCTTTACACCGAGAGAAAGAAATTTTTACGACAATGATATTTCTTAACTATGAGTTAACTACGAAGAAATTAATGTTTCTTGAGAGTTAAGTACATTGTAATTTATTGTTCTCTTGATTGATACTACTTATCTCTCGAGTAAATTCTAAAAATCAATATTATAGAAATAAGGTTTTAATATGAATGCAGAAAATGAAAAATGAAAAAAGCAGTTATATACTGCTAAAGATTACCGAATGATATACATATTACGTTTTCATTGTTATTATACACGATCATTGCAAATTTTCATTAAAGTTAATTTATTTATTTAAAACTCAATACATATTAAAACAATAATAATAGTAAAAATGTTTTAAACTTTTGTTTTTTATAACTCCGATCGATTAATTAATCGTATACAAACTGTCAAAAATTAAATAAATTAATATTAATTACCGAAAGGATACCGTTATTATTGTAGTGCACATAAAATATGCCATTTCTCGAGTCAATCAAGTCAATCAAAAAAACAACAAGTAAGTTATATCTATCCATCTATTCATCAGCAGATTTATTTCGTATGAATAACTTTTCTATAGCCGTTTTTCCTACACACGTTCACTGCTCGATGTAAAATTCAAAATTTCCAATCCCTAACAAACGCTCAAAAAATTCGAGATAAACCATTTAATTCATGAACTATACTAACTCGTATTTTCTTCTAATTTTGTATTCCTATTTTATGTTAATATTTTCCAAACTATAAAAGTTTGATTTAAAATTAATTGTGTACAACATAGGCGCGTTTAAAAATGGTCACGCTCACAGTTTACGTGATACGTAAACAGTAAAAAATAAAAATGAAATAATATTGTTACATAAAATACATTTTTCCGGAGATATAAGAGAAAGTAAAGTTTTATCGATCACATAATAGTAACAACTATCGCGTATACATATTGTACATCTTCATCGACGAAATTGCAAGCTCCATTAATTATATTGTTCTCTTCGTTAATTATTTACTGCAACAATGTCTCGACTTTCTCTTTCAACGTATACGCCGTGTGCCATTCCCGCGACACCAACCCTTATCTATATTCACCTTGGGTGCAAAACTTTCTTCGTATAAATAATTGAGGGACATTTATACCAGGCGATAAATGTAATTATAGTATACCTGAACCGCTAATAGTACAGAGCGTAATTCAAGAATCTTAAATAATATTACACAGAACTATAACATTGAGACAAAAAAATATATATATTTCAAGTACATTTATAAAATTTCTTAATAGTGATATATGTTTCGTGTGTATGTAATCAATTATTTGATTCTCTGGAATAATAAAGATGTATTTCACACGTTTCAGAACGATGAAATTACTGCAATATATGATATGGACGTTTTCATAATCTGTAACAAAAAAGTAGTATGTATATACGAATATTAAACGTGTACTTTTTAAATAGTATTCGCGTTTGTTAATTATCGATGATTCATACCATTGCGAAATTTATTAAATCCAAAGTGTACAATCCACCGGCTGTTAATTTTGAAGGCTCGTAACATCTCAACGTAAAAAGTCGGAGTAGCTTTTTCGATTTGGCGGACCCTTCGTACCATTCGTTGCAGTAACTACGAGTATATTATACTTATACATATATTTTATGAAATTATTATTAACGGAATGTAATACACAATTATTGCCAACCGAGTCAACTGAGAAGAAAAAATTATTTTTATTGAACAAAAGTGTATAATTTAGATAAATTTCAAACAAAATCATCAATGCATTTAAACATGGCATTGGAAAAATAAGACTGTTGGTGTTTCCTTCAACGTCATATTATTTAATGTATCGATGATTCTCCTGGTAGAAATGTTGAGCGATTTTTGGCTAGTCCATAGCGAGTGAAAGACAAACTGAGCAGTGAGTTAAGCACTGACTGGCTAGTCGACGTGTTATTTTCGTCAGATTTTTGAGCATTTACTAGCTAAGGACTAGCCATCAACTTATAAATGAAAATTATTATACGTACAGGGCGTTCCAAAAGTCCTGAGACACTCGGATAATTAGAAACAAAGATTATTTTTGAAAAATGTTAAGCTGCCATCTTTATTTTTACCACGGCATTGACCTTCAAGGTTATTTCAAGATCAACTATTTTTTTCAAAAAGTAACCATCCCTTTTCGACTTGGGCAATCGAAAGAACGCAAAATTGTATGTTCAATACGTACTCAACCCCACCCGTGTAAAAAAAAGTATGGGAAACGTCTGGGAAAAGTCTGGCTTATAAAGTCTTGGCAAAGTCTAGCTGGTGAGACTATCCCACACTTTTTGCCAGACTTAATATATTTTATTTTAAAAGTCTGGGATAATGCAACCAGACTTTCCCCAGACTTCCCCCTCGTCGAATCTTCGTTGCATTGCATCTTTCAAACATAAAATTTATATTATATGTTATACAATATGAAACCAACTTCAATTTGATGATTGTGTTCATATCGTTTTGTACCCTAACCATTTTATCAGTTTGTTGTCGCGAGATACACGAAAAACATTAGTGATTTTTTTTATATATGATAGATAAGTATCTGGTGGTTTTGAGAGTTCGATAGCTCAAAACATGTCGAAGATTTGTTGTTTTTATTAATTAGAAATAATATAAATTTTATGTTTGAAAGATGCAATGCAACGAAGATTCGACGAGGGGAAAGTCTGGGGAAAGTCTGGTTGCATTATCCCAGACTTTTAACCTTTAGACTGCCGGCATTTTTGCCTTATAAATTGATATTTTTGATGTGCAAAATTTATACATAAAAACACCTCATATCTCTAGAGTAGTTGTCAAGGTCACAGGTGGCTCATATATGAGCCATACCGGCAGTCTAAAGGTTAAAAATTATTATAAAGTCTGGCAAAATGTGCGGGAGAAAGTCTGGTTGAATTCTCCCAGACTTTTAAAAATAATTATAAAGTCTGGCAAAATGTGCGGGAGAAAGTCTGGTTGATTTAAAATATATTAAGTCTGGCAAAAAATATGGGATAGTCTCACCAGCTAGACTTTGCCAAGACTTTATAAGCCAGACTTTTCCCGGACGTTCTCCAGACTTTTTTTTTACACGGGCAATGTCAAGGTGACCTCTACATAACTCAAACTAAAGTCAAATGTATACTGGTAAGTGAATTCATGAAAATCATGCAGGATTACTTATAAACAACATTTTTTTACTGTTTCGATGATCACATAAGAGATACTTTAATAATAATCAAATTCGGGATTAGCGATTGTGTAAATTTTTTTGGGAGTAATTCCAGTGATTTTCCCAGGCCCAGTTAACTGGCTTACTGTAGGATACTCTTATAAATTAAAAACAATTATTTCGATCTTACAGTCTATTAACTATAAAAACTAAAATAATAATTATAAAAACTGATAAAATTAATAAACTTAAATAACATAAAATATAGTATAAACAATTGGGCATTTGCTCTGACTTATAACAGTTAACATAAGAATAGTTTATTAATAGGATACTCTTATTGATCTTACCGCGACATGTCCTTAATAACCTTCATTTCACCGGTATACTGAAAATTATTAAAAGTAGCAGCTTTTTTTTTTAGAACAATAATGTTTGTTGCTAATTGTGCTGGTGTCCCTGAACTTTTGGAACACCTTGTACACATATCGATAGAGAATATTTTTGCTAACTAAATTACTTTACCATTTTTCCTTTTATTATATTTACTATTTAAAATCATGTACGTATTTGATTAAATAATACACAAAGCTCGACCAAATTAGTTTGGTCTTAATATTGAAATTTATTAAATTCTCAGGCAATTTTGACCCTTAGAAAAAAATTTCCGCTGGAGAACTTCAATCATTTTTATTTGAGCTTTTTTCCAGGTGTACACATACATACACGCACGCACGTGATATGTTCATATCTAAATATAAATACACTTACGCATCATGATAAAGCTGAGAACTATGATCAATCAGCCTCTGCCCCGGCCAACTGAGGAAAAATAAATGTAGCAGGAGTCCAACTAAGATCATACTGTATCGAAAACAAGTTAGTTTATTTCCAAAACTTATTAGCACCTGCGAACAAATTTTCATCAACATTTCCATTGATAAGCCGGGTCGACTAACTCTAAAATAATTACTCACCAATACGGATATAATACTCAAATATAAAAGATTGACACCTACAATTATTAAAAACGACGATGAGTACGTACGTTCGAGCGTCTGAGTGAATCTGGATATGAAAGTTGAAGTAGTAGATATGAAATCTGACCGAAGATGTTGATTCAGAAATTATTTAAAGATAAATATTTATATCCACACGTATACACGCATACGATATTCTAAATGTATTGAATTACGTGAAGTTACATGAATTATTAAGAAATAGTACGTATACGTCTTCATTTTTTGATTCTAATAACTGATCTATCATATATTATCAGATAATATAATTTTCTTCTGACCATATTAAATATATGAGATTTTAGCAAAATATGAGGAAATATACATGCGTGCATTAATTTCTACAAACGAATTTTCATCTTTTCTTAATTCTCTACTTCGTTTAGGTGATCAAAGTTATAATACGGTTTAAATTATTATATGTCTTAAAGTGGTTCTTGGTTGTGTTCGAGGTCAAACGATTAGATAGAGAAATACTATTTAAAACTTTATTTAGTTAATGTACACAAAATTCAGTCATTTTATTAATTAATTTTAAGAGAGTTGTACATGACTCTAGCACATTTTTGCCATTACCTTAGCCAATACCATTATAATGAAATTGAGTGATGGGGTCCTTTATTCAATTTTTATCCTCCCTACATTCACGACATGAAATATCACATTAAATTAAATATAAAATTATTAGAGTTTGGAGTGTATCTATCCATGCGTCAAGTTGTAGACAAATATGTATGTTTGTTTCCGATTTAACCATCTCTTACCAAATTTTGGAATGATTGTTGTGCAATACGAGGTTACAATCGACAACTTAAAATTTATTTTAAAATATTTGATAATAGGTTGATCTCAAACAATGAAAAAAATCGAGTACGCATTAGGTAAATTAATATTACATGAATATCACTAAATTCTTAAAATTTCATTAATCAATGAATATCTAATCGAACATCATATTAAAATGAAAAAGGCATCTCATGCACAGTTGTTATCTATTTCTTTAAAACATTATAGAGAGTCATATTTTAAATATACATTATATATAAATGGAACATGGCAAAGGGAATATACTGTTGTAGAATTATCGAAATACGAAAAATAAACTTCTAAACATAACCTGATCTTGTTGGAAACCGACTATAATTTTTTCAAATTTCGTAAAAATTAGATAGTTATATGCAAAACCGTGAGTCAGCGTATAATCTAAGAATAATAGAGAGTATTAGAGATCTGCCGAAAACAATCATAAATACGTTAGAGCTGAAAAAATTAAAAAATCAGAACATACCGAAAGATACTAGAAGCAGTCGTTACAATTTTTTAGTGATCCAAATAAATGTAGCGGATAGTTGTGTGTACAGAAAAGCTCGGTTGAGGTACAATCGCGAAATTGCACAAAAAATTAATTTGAAAAATAATGAAGTGATTGATATAGTCTAACAATTTTTAAGTAGCAGACGTAATAATAAAAAAAATTATGGTTTGCAATTATAATGGTAGCAGATAGATGGATAGCAGGTAGGACAATAGGTAGCAGCGTTATTATTTTATTATTAATTAATAAGCGTTATGAAATATGTTTTTAATACACGGAGAGAAATATTTAGTAAATATTACAAAGCAGTTTGGTAAAAATTCCTAAACTCCCAAGTAATGTGGTCACAGACCGAAAAAACCGAAAAAATTACCAAACTGCTAAATAAAATTTACAGTAAATGTAGTAAAATTTACTCTAAATGTAGTAAAATTTGTGGAGTTAACGTACTAAATTTTACAATTAAGCTTGTAAATTTTATTAACTCTGATTTTTTCCTATACTGTTTACGAAATTCTATAAACAACAGTACAGCACGAGATACCGAAAAGAAGCGATAAAGTTGCGATCTTTAGGTTAAAATTTTTATTGGAATCGCGTCGTTCGTTTGTTTACTTTAAAAGGACGATTCGATGAAACACATGCAAGTGACGCGGTGGCGCAATGGTAAGGACTTGGATTCTCAACCCAAACTTCGCAGGTTCGATCCCGATGACATCCAGAATTTTTTTCACTAATTAAATTTCATTTAAATATTTAAAATATCCATAACACTCGAATAATATACATAAACTCAAAAATAAATAATATGGAAGAAATAAAATTTTTTTTCTGATGTTAAAAAAAAAATTAAAATTACAATTTAGTCTAGTAAAAATTACGAGATTCGCAGTTTGTTACCACATTACTTGAGAGTTTAGGAATTTTTACCAAACTGCTTTGTAATATTTACTAATTATTTCTCTCCGTGTATCAATTATTTCAGTAATTATTACAATAAGTAATGCAGATAAACTCATATTATCAGAAATAATCTGAAAATCGAAGAATAAAAATATTTATTTTGTAATTGCAAGTCTAGAAGCCTGAAAGTACACAGTATTTTCTAAGGGAGCATGAGCGCAAGACTTACGAAGCGAGATAATTTCAATATCGAGCTCGGTATATCGCTTGGTAGGTCTTACGTGTAAATACTGTGTACTTTCAGGTTGCTAGGCTTACAATTATAAAATAGATGTTTTCGTTACAAGGTCGAACAAGTTTATTTTCGTCATAGAGCAAAGATTAACATTGCCCGATACAAGAATCTATTTTTCCCGCGTAACGAACAATATTTTATGTTCCAATAGGTGTAAATTAAATGCATTTAAAAAAAATGTAAAAGGCGCAAAAGCGTATTTACGCCTACTGTCAAATGAACGATTTTTATATAAGTTAATTTCTTATAATACATTACATATTAAAATAATTATTGAAATAATTGATATATAAAACATATTTTATAACGCTAATTTAATAGCAAAATAATTATGCTGTCATTTATGCTATCACCTATTGTCAACCATTATAATTACATGCCATAATTTTTTACATCATTTCGTATGCTATTGCAAAATCGTTAGATCAATCACTTCATTATTTTTCAAATAATCTTTTGTTAGGTGTAATTTCGCTTTAGTTTCTCGTTAAAAAATGATGATATTATAAGATTGTACTTGAACTGCGCTTTTCCGTATCCGCAACATTTATTTGGATCACTAAGAAATTGTAATGACTGTTTCTAGTATCTTCCGGTATGTTCTGCTTTTTAATTTTTTCATCTCCAACGTATTTATGATAGTTTTCGGCAGGTTTCTAATATTCTCTAATATTCTTACATAGTACGCTGACTCACTATTTTGCATATAACTATCTAGTTTTTACCAAATTTGAAAATATTATAGTTATTTTCCAATCAGATTAGGTTATGCTTAGGAGTTTATTTTTCGTATTTCGATAATTCTACAACATTATATTCCCTTTTGCTATTTATAATTTACATGGATAGTATTTATTTAAAATATGCCTCTATTTTTTTTTATTTTGTAGCGCGCCCTATATAGTTTTAAAGCAATAGATAACAACTATGTATTACAAGTGTTGGTATAGTAGAGACGTTTACGGGTACCGCATCTCCTTAATCGGGATAGCTCGGGATTGATCGGAAATAATTGGGAAGAATCGAGAGAATTTGCGATAATAATATCTAGATTTAATTATGTGTTTTTATATTAATGTTATTTGGTGTATTTTTATTATTTACTTTTTAATAGAATCCTGACGTATTAGTATGAGAACTACAAATATAAGTTGCAAGTGGAACCAGCATTTATTGCTAGCTATATTTAACTATATCAGTGCTTATGTGAAATTTTAAGTTGATAAGGTTGGGAGGGTTAAAGTTGAGTATGACATTATTTGGTACGTATTTTTCGGAATTAAACGATCAAGAGTACATTTGCTTAGATAATCTCTGATGTAAAAATCGATGTGCCATTGTCAAATCAAGTGATGATATGATCAAGAAAATATAAAAAGTATTTTGATATTTTCTGCAATAAATATCTATTTCAGTCTTCAGCTAGCTACGCTCGTGTATAGACGTGTTTACATTTCGCTTTCACGAGTAGCAAGCACACTGTTCTCGTTTCAAACGATTCAAATTCATAACTAACACCTTATTTTCGCGAGTGACTGTGAGTGTCTAGCCATGGATGAAACATCAGATATACACCACACTTCTAAAGAAATTCGAACCTTTACCATCAAAACTCGATCCGACTCGAGTTATTCAACAATCACTCAAAAAGGTGTCTTCCCGAAAAAAGATCAGGGAATAATCCTAGACAGTATTGAAGAACTGAGCCTAACAGATTATACGTGAGCTATAGGTGACCTAGTCCAATCGAAAAATGTCTTATTTTCTTCGAGGATATCCAACAATCGGATTTGTTTATACCTGTCAAGTATGGAAATGGTACAAAAATTAAAAGATAAGTACGAATTTATAACAATCGATCACAAAAGAGTTAATCTACGACCACTAATTTTCAAACTAAAAAGAGTGATTTTTTCAAACGTACCACCAAATATTCCCAATTACGAACTAGAGGACATACTAAATGAATTAAATGTTAAAAAAGGTTTATCTGTAACAGTTTTAAAAGCCACTATATCCAAAGAAGAATATAAACATGTTTGTAGTTTTAGACGACAAGTTTTCATTAAACCAGAAGACGTCATAAAAATCCCCGAAATTTTTAAAATCAATTATGAAGAAGATAATTATTATATTTACGCTAGCACAGATATAATTAAATGCTTTAATTGCAAACTAGAAGGCCATCTGGCTAAAACTGCACTAACACAGAGAACACTAATGAAACAACATCAATATCATCGACATTATCAAATTTGTGACGATACAGAGACCATAGCAAACATTTTAGCAAATAATTTTAAGGAAAACTCTAGCGATAAAAACCACAATAATACATTTGTAAAGTACAAAAGATCTAAATCTGAAACGATAAAGAAAATTATTAATTTAGTAAATGAGGAAGATCAAATAAATTCTATCAATCAAGAAATATCAATATATGAATTGAAAAAAGCACTTCTTGAAACAAAAAATTCTAGTGCTGGTCCTGATGACATTGCAAACGCACTCCTTAAAAAACTACCAGAAATGGCCTTAAACACTAATTGAACATTGAACATATAAATAATTGAACTATTGAACATATATAATATTATATGGATGAAAGGTTTGTTTCCAAACACATGGAAACAAGCTATAGTAGTGTCCATCTTAAAACCTGGAAAAAATAAATTATATAAAGAAAGTTATAGGCCTATAGCCTTGACGTGCTGTTTAGGCAAACTTTTAGAAAAAATAATAAATAGAAGATTTCGATGGTATCTAGAAGAAAATAATATTATATCCAAATACCAAAGTGGTTTCCGCCAAAATTGTTCGACTAATGACTGTTTGGTATCTCTTGAATCCAACATATTCGATGTTTTTAATGACAATCATCACCTAATAGCTGTATGCCTTGACATGGAAAAAGCATATGATCTCATTTGGAAAGAAAGGATTTTGTAATTATTAATAAAACATAATATCTCAGGAAATATGTTTAAATTTATTAAAAACTTTCTCAGTGACAGAAGTATTAGAGTAAAAGTTAACAGTACTCTTTCGGACATCGTATTTACACAAAACGGTGTTCCACAAGGATCTGTTATTAGTGTAACAATTTTCTTAATAGCATTAAATGATATCACCAAGTGTATAACTACATTTACATAAAAGGAAAAAATTTAAAATCAAGCCAAGATATATTACAACAAACCTTAAATAAAATTGTTGAATTCACAAACACTGCAGGTTTTAAAATATCTAAAACAAAAACAGAAGCTATAATCTTTAAAAAATATAATAAAAACGATGACAATTTACTTCTTACAATAGAAAATGAAAAAATTAAAATCAGCAATGAGATAAAAATTCTCGGCCTAATATTTGACAGTAAATTAAATTGAAAAGCCCACATAAATTACTTAAAAAACAATTGTCTACAAAGACTCAACATACTCAAAACTCTGTCGGCAAAAAACTGTTTACTCCTTGAGAATCAAAAAGTATATCTTAATAAGCATAGAACTTCCACTTTGATATTTGATTGTATTATACGTAAAAACACAAAAATTCAAAATTTCACGAATCTTTTTCTCGAAAATTAATTTGATAAATTAAAATTTTGCAATATTTGGTACATTTAAAAGAATAATTATATATTTTAACGACTGCCCTCGTAAGAATTAACCCATTTATTAATGTTTTGAGATTAGAAATATCTAGTTATGCTCTACCGATTTTTGAACAGATATTTATATCTTAAAAATCGTTTTAATTTCTATCTAAGTATAAATAGTATTATGATTATGATGAGAACCACCTTAAGAAAAGAATGATCAAAAGCTGTGCTACGTGATAACTGAAGCTTTTTTTACTTTTGAGAGCCACAACATTGCAAAAAAGGCTGCTTTCATGCTAGTGCCTGTCACAACTATATTCAGAATGTGTCAATTCATCTCGTTTTATGTGAAATTACTTAAATGAAGTGAAAGTATATATTAAAAAAATATAATTACACGATTAATTTTTGTAATTTGCACCCTCCATTGTTGAATTAGTAAATAGTCGATTGTTAAGGGTCAATAATAAATAAATCCAATTTATTTATTTAAGTACACAACTTTTCGATTGCTAGGTTGCAGACCTCTTCAGGTGCTGAATTTATTGGAATAGGTGTGTGTTTACAAACTATACATCATAGTTTGTGTACATTTTTCTCTTTATAGTTTATAAGAGTTTTCTCTTTATAGTTTGTAAGAATCCGTGTCAATGTTCCCCTCGTGACAAAGTTCCCACCAATGAGAACATTTCAATTTAAAATTGTTCCCACCAATCAGAAGAAGGCGCGAATTTGTATATTAAATTTAAAGTGATAAAGTAGATTTCACATTAATCGGTTATGTAAAAAGTTGTTACACTCGCTATGCTCGTGCCCTAACACGCCGTGCAATAATGAGCTACTTACGCCACTAGTATCGTAATGTACTATATATAATAATATAATGATATTATTTGCAGGTAAATTAATTGATTATTTTCATTGATTTTTTAATATTTAATTTAATTTATATGTAAGTCGTACAAACTTTTTTCACTTATCATTTTAAAGAAGTGATTGTATATATCCTTAAAAATAATTATATCATTTTTTATAAAATTATCTTAATAAGGTATGTTTGTACAGTACAAGGTAGGTATTAGAATTTTCTTCGCTTGTAAAATCGGTTTAAAGCCGAGAAGTATCAGGCGAACATCGTTGTACAGAGGTGGCACAGAGACACCTTTTCGTCTCTTCAAAATTGTTTCTGCCAATATTGTCATGGCAAGGCGTTTCGTCCTCGATCTCCAGCTTGGACTCCTCGGTAAGGAACTGGAGATCTTACCTTAGACGCCTGTCGCAAGATGAACCGCGACGCCAGCAAGATGTTCTGCGGC
>CM047427.1:10407798-10653404 GCA_026168455.1 Theocolax elegans | reverse complement strand
AATTTGTAATTTTTAATAAAATTGAATGTGCTTCAACCGATGATGCACTTCGTTGTAAAGTTTGAGAATTCGAATGGGCCGCGCGATATTCATTAATTCAGTAATTATTTAAATTATCAATTGAACCAGACATTTTTCTTTGCCACAATGGATGATATGATGATGGTATAGTGCGGTTACCCAAATAAAATGTGAAACATTTTTAATGATTTGAAGTTAGAAGGGCATTATCTGACAGTTTAATTTTTAACTAACATTTTTCATAATTTATCATGATTCTAAATAAGCAATTAAATTTTGAAAAATATGAACCTAACCTAAGTTTAACCGAATTGAGTGGAAATTAAATTCATGTTGCGTTTAATTAGTTTTATATAAATAATCTATTATTCAATATTTTCTTACTGTCTTTTTAATTGTTTATATAAAATTAAAAAACCTATTTATAATTAGACAATATTATTTAATTTAACTTTCTAAAGTTTGTCTATTCTAACATAAAAACAGTACAAAATTGTAGTAGAAAAATTGTTTCATAAACAATTATTATAATTTAGAATAACGTAGTATGCACTTAAAATTATGGTTGCAAACGGGAGAACATATCTTATATAAAGATACTTTAATTTTTCATTCTATACAGAACATTTGAAAATTGAACGTTCCTTTTGGTTTTATAACCGCTTCTAAATCATTTAGTACTTTTTTCATGTTGATCGAAACATCGCTGTTTGAATTTTTCTCCAGTTTGCAACCCTATTTTATTTATGTTTACATATATATATATGTGTGTGTGTGTGTGTGTGTGGGTACTTATGCAGACTCGAATTGAATTTTTTGGATTTTTGAGGTTAAAAAATGATATAATGATCTAGATTTGAATAGGGTTATTGTATTTTAGCAATTTCTGACAATAACCTCTCCAAGGTAAGAAATAAGGAGCCGGTGGCCCTTCAGATGATCTTAGAATCGTTAATCCTTCATTAATATTATAACCTAAGAGCGGGATTTGCAATTCTAGGTCAAAAACCAAATTTTCATATGTCTGTATAAGTACCTTTGTGTGTACCATTTTTAGGTGGACTTATGCAGCGATCAGCATAAGTATTAAAAAATCTGCATAAGTCCTGTTACGTGTAAAAACGTCTGTCTAAGTACCAATACATCATAATTTATACTTATATAAATATATACATATATATACATTTACTTTAGGCGATAATAAGAAAAGCGAAGTCAAAGAAGTACAGACTATTTATTAAAAATAATGCGACAAAAATCCCGACGGACATTTTATCATAAAACTTATTTTAACTATCGCATTATTACCTGCCTCCAAAATTCATGAAGCAGTAGATGTAATTATAAACATTATAAAGGATAAATATCGAGGAGATACCAAGCTTATTAAGTGGTTGCATTTTATTAAATATTTCAAGTCGCAATGGATGCTCACCGTGACTCCTCAAGTATTCTCTGTATATAATGCTGTTGACCGAACAAATAATGCCCTTGAATCCTACCACAGGACCCTCCATAATACAGTTCGAACAAGTCCAACGATAAAAAACTTTTTAAGTAAGTACATACATAATTCATTATAATTAAAAATAACAAGTACCTTTGCTGAGAAAAAGATTCTATTAAAAATTATAATAGTGATCAGTACCAAGCTTTAATTATTTAAAGTCTGAATATTTAAAATTAAAAAAATTACTGCACCGTAAAGTAATATTTACTAAAAATCAATTAATTTTTACTATTTTACTGTAATGTTTATATATTTAATATAAGTTCATTAAATTTTAATGAATGGTTCTATTTGAACTTTCAATTTTTTTACAACTCGATAATGTTCTATTTCGGGATTGAATTACTTGATATTTTATCCAGTAGGGCGTAATTTTCGAGTTGATAAACCAAGATTTCAAAATTAATTGGCCGAATTTTGGAATTCATTCGGCTCTGTTTTGGAGTAAATACGACTCAATATAAGCGTTCAATCGATTATTTTCGGGTTTAAATTGATTTGCAAGCAGTATACATAAAAGTATAAACAACAACAATTGAATTGCGTATGGTACAGACTTGGACAGAAATATTTTATTTGGTCATTTCATGATTATATATATCACTTGACTATAATTTTATACATTTTGCTTCCGCCGCCGCTGTATATAAGAATTTCTCAATGCCCATGTACATGCTTGATATACATAGATCGATATTTGGGCTCCAGAGGGGCCGTTTGAGCAATATTTCGACATATATATGTATTAAGCCGGTAATTCAGCTCCATAAAGGGCCAAAATTTCATAAAGGCATAAATTCGTGATAAATTACCATAATTCAAAAAAATTTGATGTCAAATTTCGTTTTTCTTAATTAATTTAATAATTTGTAATAATAGAGAGGTTCTCTTTAGAATTCTTTTAAAATTATCAAATTCAGGAAAATTCAATGCAACCTGTGACATTTCTTGAGAAATTTCAAGAAATCCCCCTATTAAATAGGTTTATTAAATTAATTAAGAAAAGCAATATTTTACATCAAATTTTCCTGAACTTTGGTAATTTATTCGTGATAACGAATTTGCAAAAAAAGCCACAGGTTGTATAAATTTTCCTGTTTTGATAATTTATAAATAATTTTGAAGAAAACCCATATATTATACCGAATTATCGTAAATTTAGGATAATTTTTCACAATTTTTGAAGTACTACAACGTGCATTGAGTTTCACCGGTTTTTTAATAATTTTCAAACAACTCTTCAAATAAACTACCTCTTACATCGTATATTTTCCATATATTAATAATTAATTACCAGTTTTTAACAAATAATTATATATTACAATAAAAAATTTTTTGATGCTTCAATTTTCTAAGTTATTGTAAAAACAACAACATTTTACATCGAATTTTCCGCAATTTTTGATAATTTCTCAAACTCTCGGTAATTTATAATGAATTATCTATAAAGAACACCGGCATTTGTATTATATAAATATCCACCTCTGGAAAACAGTTACCGACCTAATACATATATGGGGTATTCCACGTAAAGTGGTCCGATCAAAAAAGGACCACTTCGCGTGGAATACCCCATATGTAACGATATATAGCCCAAGATTACCCCTCATGGAGCTCAATTACCTACTTAATACATATGTGTTTAGATATAGCTATACTTGATCGCTCAAGAGCCCCAATATCGATTTACATATCGGGCATGCCCATGGGCCTTAAGAAAATCTTATACACGGCAGCGGCGGCGAAATATCTTTATAATATAGAGAGATATAATTTATAAACAGCCAAATTTGCAAGTACACTCTTTGACAGTACGAAAAATCTAATTATTTTATTAGCTACTTATTAGTTTTTGAATTTTCTCTAACAAGGAGAGCTACCAACTTCCAGATCATGGATCTTGCTGAAACTTTAAATAGTAGTTACTCACACTCTTATCTCATAGACCCTAGGGACAAAGAATTGTGAATTTTAAGGTAAATTCAGGGGAAAATAGGGCTTACGCGAATTTGAGTATCTCGACATTAAATAATCGTTATAGTATAAATCAAAAATAAAAATAAAGCCTTTATCGACAGCTTTAATTTATATTTTGAAACGTCGAATTATTTTTGTTGGTAAAATTTTAAGCAAAAATTTTCAATGCAGTTTTATATTTATTTACCATTTATGCGATCGACCATAACATCTTCAGATAATTTACTATGTTAAAATTCATATTCAAGCTGCTGAAAGAGGTTTTATTTTTTTATCCAGTTTGTAATATAATGATTTTTTTCGTGTTATTCAAAACCGCGTAACCACTGTTTTCTCCTAGATTTTGATAAAAATCTACATATCTATGTCCCTAGGGTCTATAAAATCAAAGTGTTAGTATTCTTTGTTATTATAAATGACTAAAAACTACTGTTTATAGTTTCAGCAAAATTGATGATCCAGAAGCAAATAGCTCTTCTAATAAATCTATCATTTTTTATGCTTTGAGGATGTATATTGTGATTATATGGCAAATATAAAGCAATCGTTTTGCGGGTTTTCAACAATATACGTAATATGATAGAGGCCTGCGATGGCTCGGTTGGTTAGGGCGCTGGGCTCGTAATCTGGAGGTTCCAAGTTCGAATCCCGGCCCCGGACGACTGACACAAGCACCACTAGAGAAATGTATTTTTCAACAAGTGCTTTCTTCACAAAGACATCGTATGACTCCGTCGCTTATAGCACCGTATTTGGGAGCATAAAAAGAGCAACGTTAAAATAATTAAAAAAAAATATTCGTAATATCATTATATAAAAATTTGCATTTAAACCTCATAAATAATATTTTACTTCACAGATGAAATTGTAAAATTAAAAGAAAAATCTACAATTGAATTGGATAGAGCCAAAAAGCACGGACAAATAACAGTGACTGGCAAAAGCAGATCCCGAGTACGTGATGAGATTATACGGAAAGTTTGGATGGAAATTCAGGGAGAGAATTCGATATGGACCATAGAGAAATGTATGCGTGAGCTCGCATCATATGATGAAAAAATAATTGTTCAGACAGACGGTAAATTTATTGAACATTATTTTTTAACAAGTGTCAAATCTAATTTTATTGAAATATTTTCAAAAAATAAAATATTTTGTAAGAAAACAGTAATTTTATGATATAGCATGTCGAATATATTTGTAACACGTATTTTTCCGTAAACAAACAGCGTTTTTATTACGGTTAAAATTAATTATATACATTGACGGGGACAAGCCAGTGCTAAGCCTGTAAATAAATAAATTCTGAAATCAAGTTAAAATAATTAGTCAAAAAAATATTTTTCACTTTTGTCTTTTCTTATTTGTAAAAGTACTTACAGAAACCAGCAATTTAAAAGCCTGATTATACTTACAAATATTGATTTTTATTTGACTTATAAGTGTAATCTATTTTATGATCATTTTTGTTAGTTATCACACTATAACTCAATGCGATCTTATCGGATTGAGATCTAGATTGATTCATTTGAAAGGTATTCAAATTAGTTATCCAAGAAAAATTAACAAAAAATAACTCAATTTTTGGCAAATTTATGAAAAATTGGGCTATATTTTAAGTTAACTATTCTTGGACTACTTTTCTATTATTCGGTTTTACTCAGACGATAACTAATTTGAATACCTTTTAAATGAGCCCAACTACACCTCAATTCCATAAGATTGCATTGAGTTAGAGTGCGACAATTAACAAAACTGATCAAAAAATAAACTACACATATAAGTCAAATAAAAATCAATATTTTTAAGTATAATCAGGCTTTTAAATTGCTGGTTTCTGTAAGTACTTTTACAAATAAGAAAAGACAAAAGTAAAAAATATTTTTTTAACTAATTATTTTCACTTGAATTCAGAATTTATTTATTTACAGGCTTAACACTGGCTTGTCCCGTTAAGGGAAAAATTTTATCTAAATTTGTTTTTATTCAATGTTAATACTAATTCGAAAGTGAGTCATGTTTAAATCTTTATCTCAGTTTTCATTTAAACTTTGATTTAAACTATACTTACAATAAATTTTTATTTTTCCCTATTATATACGTATTCATTAAAATATTTTTTTTTCAATTTTAACTTCTCAATTTTTAAACCTCCACTACACTGGTAATCTCTTTATAAATAAAGGGTATATTTGTTATGAATTAATTCTTACATGTTTGTTAATGCATGTATTTTCTTTTTATTAATTCGTTTTAATATTATCTAACGTCTATTTGCGCTCATAACTTGGAGTATAATAATGAAAAAGATCTTTTGTTTTACAAGAAAAATCACATGTTGCAAAATAAATTCCGCAAATGATGCTTGTGTAAATCAACAAATACTTGAAATCAATACTAACGCCGTTTTATTAATTAAAATTAACTATTATGAAAAAAATAACAAATTTACGCCGATACGACAACGTTAGATCACACAGAAAGAAAAAATAGTTTCTCACACTAAAAAAAAGTTTCAAAAATTCGTCTTTCTATTTCACATCACGTTCATAAAGAATTAAATATTCACAAATTATAGATGTGGGTGAAAATGGTGAACATACGGAGAGCGACTCTGACAAGGAAATTTCCGATGTAGAATTAGAAAATTATAATTATGAGTCCGATCCTGAGAAGAAGAATTCCGAAGTAGAAATGGCAATTGATAATTTTGATTCTGACCCTGCCAAGGAAAATTTGGACGAACCAGAGAAAAAGGATGCTGATTTGAAAGATGTAAGTTAATTTCTGATGAGTTTACCCTGGTGGAAATAACAAGCATTTTTTTACTAAAATTTGTTCATTTATATTTTATACTGACTACATTATGGCCATTTTTGTACATGTATTAATATGAACTAATTCATAGCCAATTATTGTATATTTTTTACAATTTAGGTAATTCTATAATGCACATTTTGGGTATATTTTACCAAAAATTGGAATTTTGTTTAAAGCTTATTATTTCTAGTCATATTCTATTTTAATGAGCAGTAATGATATTTACATTTCCACTAGAGTATCTAAATTGCGTAACAATTAAATTTCATTACGTCGTGTTTAAAAATGATTCTACGAAATACTGGTGTAGGTCATTTAAAAGATTTCATCAATTGCTTTCGGTTAATCTACGATTCAATTATTAAATATTAAGTATAAAATAAAACCAAAAAAGTCTAAATTATTGCCTTCACTTTAAAATATGCTGCATCTGCGAACAACGTTTGCACAAAATATAAAACATTACATTGATATTTTACATTACTTTTAATTCATTAGAGTGCAACTTTTATCTGAACATTTTTTAACCTTTATAATTTTCAATTATATGATGTTTTATGTAAAAATATAAAATATACTGTGCCATTTCAAAAGAAAATTGTCTGGATAGTCAATTATCTTATTTGTTAACCCACATAGCACATAACATACTATAAAAGATTTTTAATGTTTTTGTAAGCTGCAAATATTACAAAAATATTGCAAAAACTAATATATTTTTATAATGAATAAAATTGATTTTTCAGATCCAAGAACCTGTAACAGAAGTTCTTTGCAGTAGTACAGTTGACAAGGATATTCGAAAGACGAAGAAACGAAAAATTGCCAACAAATCCGCTGCAAGAAAAACTAATAGGCAAAGAATAGTTGCAGTCAAGAATGCTGATTATTTATATTATTGAATTATAGTTAATAACATTTTTTATATTGTAATTTGATTGCTGACGCTCTCTATGTTGATCCTGAATATGTTAGTCAAATAAAACTAAGTTTTTAAATGTATTTGTTTATGTTTACTTTCGTCAGTTGGGTATAAATTCAAACAAATCTGTTTATTTTCTTAATTTGATAAATAAACTTTGTACTGATAAGATATGTTTTTCACATCGATCTTTCTAAACGTGATCAATTGTTGGAATTATTTTTAAAGGCAATTGAATGTAAGGTTTTTCGATGTTGGTAGTTATATATAATATGTTTTGTTAATTAATTTGTTATTCATCTTGTGATTCAATAAATTACCCTGATAAGGTTGGCGTACCAAGCCAACGAAACGTCGCTTATAAAAGCAAAATCTTTTTGGATTTTTTATCTTTTCCATCATTGGTCACCTTTAGATAGACCATCAAACTAACATATTCAACAATTTTTATGATCGTTAACGTAAATAATGTTTGTTTTTGGTTGCCGATGTTAGTAAACAAAGCAATAGTTAAGTAATTAATTAGCAAATTTTCAAGGTTTTTTTCCATCTTTTTACGATCCCATACCTTTCTTTAAACAAATGATTTACAAATTAATAATTACATATTTGTGCCATAAAATTTACATATATATATATGAGATAATACTGGATCAGTTTATTTATTAAATTTACTTACTATCAAAAATAGTCAAAATACTTCATTATTTGTTTTTATTAGTATCTCCCCAAGTATAGAATGCATATACTCTTATTTTTAATTATTAGTATACAATGACTTGGACATACTATGATAAAAGCAAATGACGAAGTATTGTGACAAATAGTAAGCAAATTTAATAATTAAGCTGACCAAAAATTTTAAATATAAGTAAATTTTATGACATAAATATGTAATTATTAATTTTTTGTAAATGATGTGCATATACATTGGTATATCGTGAAGAGAATGGGGAAGTGCCATCGAAATTTCGTCAATTAATTAAATAAACATTTGTTTGTTTAGCAATATCGATAATAAATTCGCTTACTATGTTATTTCTTTATTTTTTATTTTACTAATATGTTACAGTATGATTTCTTATGATGTCCATTTTTCTGTAAGTTTTATAATTTGATGTGAAGTATTTAAAATTACTTAAATTGTTAAAATAAAATTGTTAAATAAATTATATAGTTCAAACTAATTTAAACAAATATTTTATTTGTTAAAAATGATAATTGGCTTAACATTATTATAAATATTTATAATCTTAAATGGAAATTAAATATATATTCTTACATATATTTATATTTTCATTCAACATCATCAAAATTATAAAAGTTAAAAAATGCTTGGTCAAAAGTTGCACTCTGATAAATTAAAAGTAATATCAAAGTATCAATGTAATGTATTATATTTTGTGCAAACGTTGTTTGCAGATGCAGTTTATTTTAAAATGAATAATTTGAATTATATTCTATTAACACCTATAGTTTGGTATAGGATACGTTACAAGTAAATCCATACATGAACCCGACTTTCGGCAATTTTCGCATTCACTTAATGAATCATTAGCTTATTTTGTCCGAACAATGACTTTACCGATTTCTTTTAAGCTATTCTCGAATTTGCAGCTACATCTAACCTCCAAATGTGCGATAATTTTTTATCATAATTGAAAAATGTGTAATCTGCAATTTAAAAATTCATGCCTTCTTCTGATTGGTGGGAACAAATTCAAATTGAAACTTTCTTATTGGTGGGAACGTTGTCGTGAGAGGAATATTGACACGGATTCCACTTTCTTGATTACCGTTGCCATGACAATATTGGCAGAAACAATTTTGAAGAGACGAAAAGGTGTCTCTGTGCCACCTCTGTACAACGATGTTCGCCTGATACTTCTCGGCTTTAAAACCGATTTTACAAGCGAAGAAAAATTCTAATTACCTACCTTGTACTGTACAAACATACCTTATTAAGAATAATTTTATAAAAAATGATATAATTATTTTTAAGGATATATACAATCACTTCTTTAAAATGATAAGTGAAAAAAGTTTGTACGACTTACATATAAATTAAATTAAATATTTAAAAAATCAATGAATAAATAATCAATTAATTTACCTGCAAATAATATCATTATATTATTATATATAGTACATTACGATACTAGTGGCGTAAGTAGCTCATTATTGCACGGCGTGTTAGGGCACGAGCATAGCGAGTGTAACAACTTTTTACCATAACCGATTAATGTGAAATCTACTTTATCACTTTTAAAATTTAATATACAAATTCGCGCCTTCTTCTGATTGGTGGGAACAATTTTAAATTGAAGTGTTCTCATTGGTGGGAACTTTGTCACGAGGGGAACGTTGACACGGATTCGTTTGTAAACACACACCTACTTTGTTTTTGTATAAATACTCGTTGATTTCGTGTCAAATGTTGTTCGACGAAGCTCACTTGGGCTGTAACATTATATTCAATATTGAGGTAAAATTAAATTTTTAATCCACAATTATTATAAAATTTGATATAAATATTTATAATTTTGTCCAATGAATTTAGCACCTGAAGAGCTCTGCAAACCTAGCAGACGAAACGTTGTGCACTTAAATAAATAAATTAGATTTATTTAATATTGACCCTTAACAATCGACTATTTTCTAATTTAATAATTACATGGTCTCCAGATACTAAAATACTTAACTTCAAAACTGCATGGTGCAGTTTGATTGTTTGTACAAGCCAGTCGTACGAGGTATCGGTTTGATTTGGTTTCAACAAATCGTTATTGTACACTAATTTACCCGGCTTTCGTAAACGATGCCTAATACGTGGATAACAAAAAATTGAAAAAAGTTACAATAACACTTTTTTTGATCTTTTATTCGATTGCATTTTATTTCATTTCGTAAAAATAAAAATTACGGATACTTACTGAATAATAGAGAATAAGCCGCAACAATGTTCCATGCAATTGACATAAATTGTATCAACCGTCGCAATAATGTAGCAAGTTAACGAGCAGGTTACCAAATCGAATATGTAAATTTTACCATAATATTCATCTCGATCCACTATGAATTCGCCATTGAGTATGAATAGATGAGGTCGAGATTCGTTTAGCGGCTTAACTTTGTCCAGGACTATTGGTATTAACGGTAGCGACACAAAAAGTATAAGAGCCGAGAATACGTATGCTATTTAATTAATACATTAAGTGTTATAATTAGATAAATTGTATACACTGAGAGAAAAAAATATTTACCCTAAATTATGTTTCTTGTTTTATACCAAGAAATGATGAGTTACATACGAGAAAATGAATGTTTCTTGATAGTTGAGTATATTGTCATTTAGATTTTGAGCTTAAAATCTAAAATGTTTTACTTTATTCACAGATGACAACTGAAAGTTATTTATTAATATTAACGAAATGCGATAAAGACCATAAATGGCATAATACTCAAGTTTTACCGACCGAGACAAAAAATGAGGGACCGCGGGGAAGAAGAGCCTAACTCGAGGAAGCTCCTTTTTGAATATTTATTGAAAATTAACCTAGAAGCCATTCTTTATACATACATAAAGTAAGAAAGAATGGAAATGTGTCTTGGTATGTTTAAATGATACACAATACACAAGAAGGGCATAAATTTGTGCCCTTTCAACCTTCAAAACAATTAAACGCGCAGAGTAGTAAAATAAAATAAAAATAAGAATATAAGAACAAAGTAGGATAGCAACAAAAATTGCAGTGCCTAATGAAATTTTTACCTAAGACTGCGCAAAATTTGTTTAATGTGATTGTTTTTTCTTTTGTTTCACAAAGATGTTTATATATATTTATGTACACTTTGTCACAAACAAGCTGAGATCGAATACTCTAGATTAAGATAAATAGAAATTTTGATCTAAAGAAGAAATACATTTATTTCTCTTATAACTCTGTTTCAAAAAAATATTTTTAAGCGTATTGTTTTTTAATCAGAAGTATTCCATCTCAGCTTTTTGGTTTCCGAGCTATAAGCAATATGGCTGTAATTTTCTTTTTGAAAGTGACCTATAATTTTCATAAATTTGAACAGTAAGGTTTAAAAATTGTGAATTTCTTCATATTCTTATATTAGAAAATACAACCTAGAATTTGATTAAGATCCATCATTCGAAGGTCTAACACTTTCCTAGTAAGTTGAAGAGCAACGATTTTCCATAATTTATCATATTTATTTAATTAAAATTGCTTTTTTCATCGTGTAACCTTTTAATTCACTCGGGTGATAACAATTGACTGAGGCATCTTCTTAATATATGTGATTAATAAAAAATTTCAGTTATTTAGGGTAATTATTTTTTTCTCTCAGTGAAAAATTATTAAAAGTATTTTAAAGATAAGTATTTTTGTGTGTTCGAAACTCCAAGATTCTTGCAATTTGTAACTTTTTTAAGAAGAAATGCCTAGGTTAATATTGAAAAAAATTATTATAAATAAGTAATACGTTCCTGCGTAAAAAATGTATGTTTATCTAAACTATATAAAGTTAATGTTTGTGGAAAGTTTATATCAACGTGTCAACGAGACATTCCCAAATTTGGAAAAATGCTAATTCAGCATTTGTATAAAGTTTATAAAAGCTTAAAGTAATGTATTAGGTAAGATTAAAAATAGTATTTTAAACTAGTAAAAATTAGGATTAATAAAAAAAAAAATTTTATTCCGAAATTCGAACCTTTGCTAATCTACTTCGAAGTTTCCCTCTCTCTACCAATTGAACCATTTTTAATGTTTATGTCATAATATTCGAATAGCTTGAATCTCGGAATAAATTTTTTTTATTTTTTTATTTATTCAAATTTTTACAAGTTCAAAAATACTATTTTTAATCTTACCTAAGACATTATTTTAAATTTATATAAACTTTATGCAAATGCTTAATTTTCCAAGTTCGGAAATGTCTCGTTAGACACATTGATACGAACTTTCCCCAAACTTTAACTTTATACAAATTTTAGATATAAATATACATTTTTTACGCGGATTATTATGCAATATCACAAAGGATATTTTTATCTATTATTTAATGATACATTCACATTTCAAAATATTTTGTTCAAACTTCATTTTTTAATGAATTATTATACTCTGTAATTTAAACAATACCTATTTAACATAATTTTTTAATTTATTGCAGTAACTTTGCATATGAATTTTTATCATTATAATATTTTTAAATTCTATACCATTTAAATAAATTAAAATTGTGTTTTATTCAGTGCATCATGTCAAAAAAATCATGGGACGGAGTGTCATCATTGACTAATTAGAATATTTTGGCTAAAGTTAAAAAAATAATACAAAACCTTTATAAAAATTATTTTCACTAAATTCTAGCCCAGTATTGAATATATTCATTTATTAATTTAGGAATTTTCGGTTCAATATTAAAAATCGAATCCAATAATTTTCTATTGTTTTTTCTAATATTTTAACTACTTCTTTGAAAAAGTGGAAATATTAATAAAACATCGCCTTTACGATTTGATTCATAGAAATACTGACGAATGCTTGGATAAAGTAATTATTACTGATTTTTTAACTAATTTTGGACAGTTTACAGTTCTTGTAAACGGTTTCCTGGACGTACAAATGATTTTTTTTAAATAGTATAATGCTAAAATATTATATACACCGAACGTGTAATAACAATTTTACAAGTACTACCGTTTTAAAAGGTTTTTGATAATTATTAACGTATAAATAGATTTTATTTATTTAAACAATCTTACTTGTGTAAGCTACAGTGATAAATCGTCCTCTTTCCGAATACTCGATGAGTATATGTCGTTCTTGCTTATCGACGATTTTTCTCCAATTCACCATTATACTATCGAACATTATTTTATGCTGAAAAAATAAAATATTAAATTTCGATAATCACTTACACTCTAAATCCTAAAGTGCAAGCATTAACGCTGGAATGTTTAAATTAGCAACTTTACTTATCAAGAAAAAATAAAAACCTAAAATTATACTTTCGGAAAGATTAAACAACTCAACGTATACTAGAAAGTCAAAATATGATAATTACACTTAACAAAATTGTAAAAAACATAAATTTACGTTCGAGCAACGTGTGATATGTGAGTATTAAAAAGTGTAATATTTTGAGCGTTAATTTAAAAAGTGTAAGCAAAACATTAAACAACTTTGGACTTTCTAAAGAGTAATTCGAAATGTTTATATTTGTGTAAATGTATAAGTTTTAATATTTTAATAATGTATTATGTTACCCATATAAACATCCCTGCGTAAATTTCTATACTAATAGGGTTTAAAGTGTAGTACAACGAAAACGCGTGTATAATTTATAGTTAACCTAGCTTATCCTCAAACCACATGGAAGTAAATAGTTTGAGTACAGTTGCAACTGTGTACAACAACACCGCGAGGTGTTCCAAAAATATGTTCCGATTGATACCGTAATTTTTAAAAACACCGATTATCTGGACAATAATAAATAATTATTAACATTATTAAGTACAATTAAATGTAGAAAATACTGTTTATGAAAACAACATAACGTCTCACGTGCGGTATTCCCATGGAGGTCATCACCACGGAGAAGCAAAGCCGTCTCCATAATTTGTCCGGTTGATTATGATAGGGCCACAACCCACAGTAGTAGAGCAAAGTTTTGTTGATCACGAAGTAACGACTGTCGTAGATATCCATCGTCGAAATAGGAAAATATTCCCTTTATTTAGTTATTCATAAGGTATAGTTCTATTCGCGACTTTCTCTTAGAATATATCGCGTGTTATTGCACCTCAATTTGCAAACATTAAGCACTATACGCTAGTCTTCGAAAATTCAACCCCTTTCGTTGCGGTTACGTATATTTCTTCTTCGTAGAGAATTATTTCTTTTAATTTATTAATTTGCCTACGTCGAATTGTTAATCATTAACGGGTCGAGATTTCTCTATGATAATTATTTTCGTGAAGGTTATAATTGTTGGAAATGTGATGTACGTGCAGTTTTTTTTAAATAATTGTGCGATTAAGTTTTCCTTATTTTCTTATATAAAACAAAAGGAATGCAGACTTTTTACGTTTGCATGTGATACGTCTTGGTTAAGTAGTGATTGATCGATATATGATTAAAAAATTTAATTGTAATAAGTGCAACTACAATAAATAATTCATTTAACACTGTGACAATAATATACAATATATATAATTGTTTACTAAAAAATAAATATATTTTAAAATATTAACAAATATTTGTCGAATTAATAACGATTTCAGTACTTTTCGATGGCTCGTAAAATAGTCATGTTATATATGTTATATATGTATATATATATATTCAAAATAAAATAGAGTCAGAATAACGTCTCACTTATCACACTTAAGGAGGTAGCATACCCGGTAGGTTACCGACTGAGCAAGAAAAAAAAATTATTCCATTAATTTTAAAAAATGCGCAATTTTATGCAAAACCCGAATTCAGAAGCACTAAAACATTAATTAATAAGTCATTCTACACAGTTCCAGGTCAATACAACAAAGACACCCTAAAAAATTTCTGCACCGAAAATGTACAATTCTCGGTGATTTTTCGTTGCAGATATTTTTTAGGGTGTCTTTGTTGTATTGACTTGAAACTTTGTAGAATGACTTATTACTTAATTATCTAGTGCTTCTGTATTCGGATTTTGCATAAAATTGCGCATTTTTTTAAATAAATGGAATAATTACCTTTTTTTTGCTCAGTCAGTAACCCATCGGGTAAGCCACCCCCTTAAGGGGATGTGATACTCAATATTTACCGACCGAGTCAATAGAGATGAAAAAATTATTCTGGTTAAATAAATAAAGCAAATTGTGTAAAATAAAGACATTGCCCTTTCCTTGACTGTTATCTATCACTGTGTGAAATTTCAAACAAAAATAAAGGTTGCGTTAAAAAATGGCATTGGAAGGAAATTGACCAAATTTGCAACATTCGAAGAAGACAAAGAGTCAATTTTCCTTCCAATGCCATTTTTTAACGCAACATTAATTTTGTTTGGAATTTCACGCAGTCATAGATAATAGAAAAAAAGGGCAATGATGTCTTTTGTTTGCAGAATTTGTTTTATTTATTTACCCAGAATAATTCTTTAATCTCTATTGTTTCAGTCTGTAAATATCACATCCTCTTAAGGAGATGACATACCAGGTAGGTTACCGACTGAGCAAAAAAAGATAATTATTAATAATTAATTTTTTTTGCTCGGTCGGTAACCCACTGGGTATACCATCCCTTAAGGAGATGTGATAGCCAAATTACAGTGATCTACTTTTAAAAACTCAAAATGTTTCTGCCATTATCGAACTAAAAATCTGGAAAAATCTGAAAAAATCGTACGTGACACTTAAATAATATAGAAGAAGCTGACAGAGAGATTTTTTTTACATAATTAATTTTAAATTAACTAAAAATTAATAAACACTTTTAATCGGTAATGATTAGGTGAAAAGGAGATCTTTAATGCTGCACCAAAATCTCGCTCATTTAGTGATAAAAAATTTTGAAAAAAATCATACTTACTATTCAAAGCAAGTAGAAGAGCGTACAGTAATATTATTTAGAAAAGGTCAACCCATTATTAAAAAATAAATAGAGATTCCATTTTATTAGTCTCACATCTCCTTAAAATACAAAAATATTATACAAAGTTTATTTATTTAGGTGTATATGTACAAAAGTAGTATATTATATTCGATGTTGGTGAAAAAGCAAAGAATGTTTATTAATTGCATGGCTACATTTTTTTGCTAAACTTTTTTATTAATATATAGGTATATTATTGACATAATTTTTTTTCTCAATAAACATTATTAAGATTATATTTAATTATTTAAAATTTTTGTCAAAAATATTCACTTACAGCTAAAACTTGTGGCACTGATACATTGTCGCTGTATTGAGTCGCAAGGCATGTTCTAAATTTATCTTGTAAATATTTTCAAGATGTTTTTGTAATTAGTATATAGATTACTATAAATTGATTTTGATATAGCTTGACATATTTTAACGTTCTGATTGTTACTTTTTGTTCACGCGCTACAAAACACCTATATATATTTATATATGAATTTTAAATTTTTAACAATAAATTGTCTTTCCACATGTAACTGAAAATCGAAGTAAAATACATAAATCTACCGAGTAAAACTCTTATCTTAATTTTAATAAAAAGTGACAATAAAAATTAACGATTTTGACACTACAATTTTTATCCACGCCGGAATAATATATATTACATCCGATAAACGGACGAAAATTCAATCAACATTAAAAAGAAAAGCAAGAAAGAGACTCATTCAATATTATCCACCGTAAAGGTAATAATACCACCTGCAAGATCGGTTCTCCAGACGCACGAATCATCCGAGCATGCGTTCCTAATGAAAAAAAAGGCAAACGAGAAAGTGCAGGACGTAGCCGTGCGTTTTATATATATATAGCTGCAACCGAGTTACTGTCCTCCTTAGATTCGTATCCGTCCAGACGCTCTGCTATTTCGCAATGTGATTCAAAGAGTTCAACTGCAACTCTCTCGTTGGAGGCGTTGCTTTAAACTCACACACATATATGTATATCCGACACACCTCGTTAAAATTCAGGAATTTCATTATTTCCTTGGTTTTCTTCTTGTTATCCTTATTTTCTCATTGTGATACTATAATTTTTTAATCTATCCTTCTATGACGATTTTAAGTCGAGTTAACTTTGTTATTCGTGACATTTGGATATAACATTCCGGTCCCTGTAAATTTTTATCGATACGTAACGTTTTTACTTACCGTAATCCTCGATTAATCATAAACAATTTTCATTCAACAGAATCTATCGGTATATATGCACGTTGCGTTATAATTCATAGTCGTATTACTTTTTATTGGTCAAAATACGTTTTATCGAAGTGTATAGAAACATCGAGCGCGTTTATCGCGCATTATAAAATTATTAATACACCGACAATTGTAAACATACCCATCTATCATATAAATTTAGAACAGATAGTACGACGTTATTACATTCCAAATACATTTCTATAAAATGATAAACTAACCCATAAATATTCATTATATTGTCCATTAACGCGACCCAATTGTTTAAACAGAAAAAAAAATAAATATCCTTCTTATAAGAATCGATATACATATCTAGATAACTATCAAAAATCTATCGAGAAGAATGCGTGTGTACGGTAATCCATAAAATTTACGATATAATGTACAGTTTACGACAATTTAGATACCTAGAGGAATTTTACACTTTAAAACTCGTTTCTACACCATAATTTTTCGCGCATCGATACAAAAAAGAAAGAAGAACGTGCTTCTTTTTTCCTCTTCTCTTCGTATACTAATCGCTTTGGAATTCAGTTTAAAATGTATCAAAATAAAGGTCAGTAGTGCGTATGCAAAATTCTTAACTGTGTTGCGTTCGTTTATTGGCAAGAAAATGGTTAACCTATATGTATTATACCCAACGTATACACTGGACAATTTCGTGTATATGTAATTTAATTATCATTATTTAATAGTATCATAACTCAATCATCATCGTGTACGTACGATATATAGTGCCGGCGCGTTTTTAACCTAATTTACTTATTTTTTTTTATCCAACCGTAAAATTATAGACGGTAATATATATATACATATTATACATTACTGTAATACTTGAGAAAGAAAAATATATTATTTTCCTGTATGTAAACTGAGAAGAAAAAAAGAACCTTAATTAGATTTCTGGGACACGCGCGATTTGTTTAATGCAATACTCTCCAAAAATAACTATATAAAATTTGTTTGATAAATCAAACTATGAAACGAAAATACGTTGTATATAATTGTAAATTTTGTGTTTCGAAAAAAGAGGAAGGAGGAGAGCCCAGATCTAACGAAAAATTCGAAAGTAATTTTTTACGACGTCGATGATCTTCGAAATAAATCGTTTACGCACCGATCTATCTCATAAAGAAACAAGGTGAAAGTAAGTATCGATGTATACTGTATATACTCTTGAATTTCGACTTGGGTTTAATCAACAACTCGTGTTTTCTCACACACTGCAGAGACTGTTCGTCGCCAAAGTTTTTTTTTGTCAATCCTTCCGTTTTTTTTTTCCATATATACGCGTCTGCTCCGTTTTTTCGTAAACTTCTGAACTGAATCACGAGGTTGCGGAGAAAGTGTTTTAAATTTTGGTTGGCGATTCGACGCGACGTTCCACCGTGTCTAATTTATAATTATTATTTCGCGTACGCGCACGTGAAAAATGTGTAATTTTATATTTTATGCGGGTTATATTATTCTTAATATAAGGAGATCGAGTGTATGCGCGTGGATTAAGTTTGATATTAGGAATAATTAATAAAAATAAAGTGACTGGAAAAATGAGGTCAATTTTGATTTTATGGGCGCGACATTAGTTCTAACTGAATCCTGTGTAGAAGCACATGGAGTACGCCGTTCGTTTGATCTATACTATTAGTTCCGTCCACGCTTGTTTTTAACGAGAGATTGTAATTCCTTCCTGATTGTGCACTATTTTTATATTATGTAGAGAGATTGACTGTTTTTATTATAAATCGATAAGATCGTTTAATCAACAATTTTTATGATTACTTTGGCTTTTTAGTTGACGATTATTGGTTCGTTATTTTTTTATATATTACTTCTATTTGTTATGAATATTACAATTTTTTCAAAAATGTATTATCAAAGCGATTAACCAATTAACGCCCAAACATATAGAATTTTTAAAAAGTTTAGTTTAGTAAATAAAGTAATGTTTTAAATGTAACAAAAAATATCCTCAAGTTTTTTTTTGAAATTTTTAGTTGAAATTTTTAAAAAGTGTTTGAAAAACCAAAGATATAGTTGTAAAAAATTGTGAAAATATTTGACGGTGTATTTCGATTGATTGCAGAATATGTGTGTCCTGTATTAATTTTTATTAGACTCAATAATTTTCAAGAATAAAATTTTCATATAATTTTTTAAATTCTTGTTGTCAATTTATATACTATATTTTATATTTCAATGTTATAAAAATTCCTTGTTGAACTTGGAAGCATTTCGATCATTTTTAATTATAATTAAAACATGAATTTGTTACAATAACATCGCGAAAAATTATTATAAGTAAAACAAGAGTTTATTAAAAATGTTCACGTTTTTTAGGTTCAAATCGGTTATATATCCTTTTTTGAGATGTAATCATAATTTTGACCTCAAATTCTAAAAAAAAAAAGATGAAAATTTACTAAAACGTCATTTTTTTCAGGTTAATTGAACTATAATTCAATCATATAATTAAATTAGACACATACATCTATTGATACAATGAATTACAAGAAATAAAAATTAAACAACAGTGTAAGTTACAATTTTTTAAGAATTGGTAAGTTGATTATAATCAGATATTCTGTTATCCGTACGAATTCCATTTAGATCTTTCGTTCCATAATTGAATTGAAATTGTTGAATTTTCCGAAATAAATCTCTGTATAAATACTTATTCCAAATTTTCAAACAGAAAAATTTATCTTTTACTAAAACAAATATTTTGTTGAATAGAAATTGTAAAATTGTAATTACAGGAAACGTAATGAATTTGACAACTACTAAATATATATATATATATATATATATATATATATATATCACTTTTACACAAATATATTTTTTAGGACTTTTAATCTACATTTTTTTTCACAAAATTAACAAAACAACTCACCGTTATCCGAAAGGGCCTCGTTCGACAAAACGAAAAAAACGGAAAAATATGTGAAAAAAAAGAAAAATCATTAAACTTTCACTCAATTAGAAAATTCAAAAAATTCCATCCTCCAAAACCATGTACGCATGTATATATATAAATAGTTAAAATAAAAAGTATAGATCGCAAATAGTTTGCAAGGCAATGCCTTACGAATGGTATACGTATATGTATATGTATATACATACACAGTGTCGAGAATCAGCGTCCCATAACTGTATCTTTTATGACGTCTACTGTTATGTTCAATGTGCGCTTGGAGTTTGGTGGCCTCCGCGCGAATACTTAATGAAGTGGTCGCGCGCGAGTCGTTAATCGGGTTTCGAGCGTGTTGTATTACGCGCTACAAAATTTTGCGGGCATGCAGCGTTACGCCAAATGGAACATATATATATATACACATATTACACACATTGATTCAACCCCAAAGTAATTTCATCTTGGTGCTCGTCTTCGTGTAGACGCGTATTATACGTAGATCCTATCGAACGAGATGCTGTAACGGTTTTCGTGTCTTATGTAGGCTGTATGTGCGTGCGTATGTGTGTGTATGTATGCAACCGCATTAATTAGGATTTATTTGCTTCGAGGAAATTATTATTTAGAATAAATTGTTGGGATGTTTGTATTTTGATGGAAATAAGATTGTTCGTATGGGTTTCTAGAGCGTTCGACCTGTTGATTTTCAGTAGTAGGTCATTGTCTTTGAATGACAGTGATTTTTCATTGATCGTTCGATGTTATAGAGTACATTGGGTTTTAGTATAAGTTGGGTTAAGAATATTAAAAAAAATTAAGATTCTACATTTGTTGGAATTCTTTTTTAACTCCTAGTTGCATCCAATGATTGGATATTAACGATGACTCAATACTATTTATATTATTGTACAATTATTTGCGATTTGTAATAATAAAGTAATGTCTGTTTGGTATGTACTATATTTTACATTAAAAATTTTAATTATTTTCTACAATGGATTTAATCTTCACGGTTCACGGTGATATTTATTACTCATGACAGTTATGTCTTGCTTGATTTTTTTATTTTCGTTTTTAACTTTGATCATTTTAACGCAATGATTACGTTCTATCGTTTTGTTTATCACAAGTACTTATTTGCTATTTGGTTATAATGTATTAATTGCAAAATGACGAGAAAGAAAAGAGCAAGATAAAATTTAACTTATAAGCTAAACGTAGAAATAATAAAATATAATATATAAAGATTTTAAGGAACGCTTAAACGAAATCAATAGAATTAAATGAAGTAGTAAGAGTGGGAAGAAGATTTCCAAACCCGTTTTATTCGAGTTAACGATAAATGGAATCCAATATTTGATGAAAGAGTATATTCAAATAGTATTTTGTGATTCTGCAAAATATAATTAAATTACCTCATAAATAAAACAATTTTTAATATACTTCTTGCTGAATATGATTCCATATAATACTTATTTAGATATCCATTTATTTGCACATATTTTGTTTATTTAGTTTGGTTTCCAGCTTAAAAAATTTTAGATTTATTTTATTGTAAGTATATTTATCAAAAAATGTATGTTATATAAGATTTTAGCTGTTTTACTTTCACATCTATTGCAAATTTAGAGTGATAAATTGTAAATTTATTGTTTTGAGAATTTAATTTTTTTCATGTATTTTGCTGATATGATGTTCTATTAATTAATGCTGAAACTTTAATAGTGTTCAATACGTATGAAAATAAATAAAAATAAATAAATTTAATTAAATATTTATTTGTTTGATATATAAGTTTGATAAAATATTCACTTAAGGAATACGAGTACTGTTTTAAAATCAACATTATTTAAATTTTTAAACCAAAAACTAGTAAAATGGCTAATAAATTACCTCATTTTCATCAAAATTTATAATAATCCTCAATTTCTATAATGTTTATTATATCTTAAACACGCAATAAAGAGCATATTAAACATCGTAAAATTGTAGTTGTATTATTGTTAAAATTTGTTAATTTAGACGTTTTATTCGCTTTTATAACAATAAATTGTTTTATTTATCAAAAACTAACGTTCGACGTACACTGCACTCAAAACGTCAACGTAATTACCAAACATTTATTACAATTGATAATTAAACTTTTCAAATTGAAATACATTGTACATACACAAATATAACGTATCACAAAATTGAAGAAAATAAAAAATAAAAGTTATTGAAAAAGGAAGTCTATTACAAGTGCACGCACCTGCAGATCGATCGATCCTCGGGTCGTATATAAGGAGGATCACGCGAAAGGACTTATGGTAGAGTACGTTCTTGGGGGGGCCTTGACCTGGCCTCGATCCTGCACAACCGTTTGACTTCGAGTTCACTCTCGCCGGTCTTGGTGGTCAGCGAGGAAAGTGTTCCAGACCGCACGCGCACCAGACGATCCTGCGAAATTTCACATGCTAATTAATCCCACCAGCGTCTGGGTGATCCTTCGTCTCAACGAGCTTATTAAGGAACCGAGAGAAATCCTTAGAGGAATTGCATCAGTGGCGAGCGAACCTTTTAGTTTAAATAAATTATACGACAAAGTTCAAAGGATTGCATTTATTGTTATCGCTTTAAAAAATCTTTCATTCCTCTGTATCACGAGAAATACAAAATTTAGGCTGTGTGTCATTAAAATATTTTGACGAATGCCTTTTAAAAATATGATATAATTATGTTGATATTTTAACTATAATATTATTATTTATTTCGAATAATTACTTTTTCTATTGTGTCCCACGAACTATTTTAACCAACATCTTTTGGAAACTCATAAAAACTTTTGTTTATTACCTATTTTAGTTTTTTTTTTCTGAACAGATAATTTTAAACCATAATCTTCTTGAAACACATATTCGACAAAGTATTCGCTAAATTGATCGCACTGCGTTTCAACGTAAAATGTACACGAGAAACACTGTACTAAATTTAATTTATTTATCGTAAAACGTTGAATTAATTGAAACGATCGCTACCTGTATACATACATTCCTGATAATCACCGAAATATTTAACTCAAAGTCAACCGGCAAAATTATTACCATTAAAACGGATGATATATTTTCTCGGAGTCATTAAACTGTCTCTCGAGAGTACGTAAAAAATTTTTTATTTGTCACTCGAATATTTATCTACGGTTAAAGAGAAGAAATCTTTTTATAATTACGACAATGTATATGCACGCACACACAGACACATCTATAAGTAATATATAATAAAACGTATATTATATTAATATAATTTCCTCGTTACGAAGTGACTAAGCGATTTCACGATGAAAAACACGTTTTTCCATATACGATGCGAAAAAGGAAAGAAGAAGAAAAAAAAAAAAAGAAGCCGAGGATCCGTACTTTTGAATGAAAGATTAAACAGAGCCGAGGATCGGGAGAAAGTTTGAGCTGTGTATCCAACTTATTGGACGTTTCTTCGTTAGTATGAAAATTAACTGGCTGACCGAGTGGAGCCGACGTTTAAATCGACCAAATTTAATTGTACGTGTGTGAGAAAAAAAATTTATTAAAAAAAGAATGTTGATGAATAATAAAGGGTAAAAGCGATACACGTGCATATTTTAATATTCATAAACAACAATAATTTTATTTTTAATTCGAAGCCTTCGTTAATTAAAAATTAGACAAGTAGATCTGAGAGACCGATATATAAAATTACAATTTGTATACTTTAGGTACACATTGCCAAACGATATAATTTTTTCATTTGGAATAAAGTTAATATTTGAAAATTTAATAATAATTGCTTAAATAAATAATTGATTAATTGTTAAATATGATCATGGACAAGATTGATAGATCTCAATAAAATTAAACAAGTTTCATATAATTTCATAAATAACTAAAAATTTGTTTTTAAAGTACATAATTCCCTAGTAGAAATCTGGTCATAAGTGTAACGTTTTTAAGTCAAAAAATGTATGCCCAATTAATGGCAAAATTAGAGTTTTTAACATTCAAATGGTAAATTTCTACTAAGTTTTTTACACATATCTAATTAATATTTTTTAATTAAATTAGTTTTTTATAATTAGTTTGTTAGTTAACGTAAAATTCATACTGTTTATTGATTTTATCACTCGAAAGTTATATAGGTATGACTGTGAAAGATTAATAAATTCATTCATCTTAAACGATTAACGTCAAATTATTATTTTAGAAAAATGGATTAAGCAATCAATTAATCGAAGCAATAATGCGTGAAAAATATTATACAAATCAATTTTAAAAATGATTATTTAAATTTAATTACCCTGGTAGAAAATAGCGCAGATTCTGACCAGAATTTCTGGTCAACACATGTTAAATTGGTGTATATCTAGAAATTCTGCAAATTTTCTGAAAAGGATTTCTAACAATATCTTATTTTCAAAAATTTTTACCAGAAATTCTGACCAGAAATGGGCTCAATTTTCTACCAGGGTAATTTTATCAGTTAAATAACGTAAAAATTAATTTTTATTTTAAAGTAGGTATGCTTTTATTAAATAACAAAATAGTAACTGAAGAAGCGAAGACTTACAGTTATAAATATTAATTTTAAACTGTATAGTCATAATAAAAAAATAAAACGTATTAAATAACAATATCCGAAGCAAAAAAAAACAGAAAAAGATGTGGCGAAAAGTAAAGATGCGATCGCGAGTATATACGAATCGAATCGGTCATTCCGGGTGTGCTGTATAGGTCGACGTCGCGGACGTCGGGAGAGCGTTCGGGGTCAGGCGTAAGGTGCGGCTCTCTCTGGTGCGGTTCCTCGAGGACGCAAAGTCTCCCTCCTCGCTGGCTCGGTCCCAACTCCTCTCTCGGGCACGCACATTCCACCACAAAACCGTTAAACGCTTATACCGGCGGCTGGCTCTCTCGCGTGGAATACATTAATTTCCGATCCCTCGCCCCTTTCTCCTCGAGAGGAGGAAGAAGAAATAAAAAAAAGGAGAGAAAAGAAAAGAAAAGAAAAGACGAGGTGAGGGCCTTTATCGGCAACCTCGACGATTTATTACTCGCAACTCGACACGCTCGAAAGTACAAACGCCCGCGATTATTAATCGTACATACTACTATATACGCACGCACTCCGGTCGAGTATACACACACTGACGCGCGCTCGGATTTTGAAAAGGAAAAGTGCGGACGCTTTGAAAAATGTTGAAAACTTTCCCTTTTCCTTCTTTTTTTTTTCCCTTCCGTGCGCTTGTCTTCGCTCCTTCGGGAACGAAAAATCGTATTGTTGGAAATGAAAAGTGAAGAGTCGGTATTTCTTTTTTCTTCCATCAATTATATGATACACCTTCGAACAATTAGAGTCGATAGAGAGAAACAGAAAATTTCTTTTACGTATATAGACGAAGCGTCGTGTGTTCATCTCACTTTATAAAAGAGAAAGTAAAATAATTCACTGGCAGGGGATATATTTTGTCAAGTTGATAAACGCGTGTATTCGGTATATTATTGGCTCTTAATCTCATTTCACGGTCCTCATAATTTTGTACACACACACGCGCGCGCGCGCGCACGCAAACGCGAGAGGCGCAATTGATAACTCGCGTGTGCGCGCTCCCACGCTCGATTAAAAGAAAAAGTAACGTACGTAATTTATCTTTCTACTTTGTACATATATACACGTACATGTAGAAGTGTGTTAATCGTCGTTGGCGAAAATGTAAATCATAATAGGCAATTTGTAACGAATTTTCGTCGTTTCGCGCTTAGCGTGTATGTGTGTATTATACACATCAGATATATATGTATATATATACGTATATTCTCGAATTTCGAATTGATGACCTAGAAACATCCCACACCGTCGACCTTATCTTGAGAGCCCAGCCATACGTGTGAAACTTGTGTAATTTTCTCAATTATGTCCAGAAAAGAAGAAGAAGAAGAAGAAGAAGAGGATGAGGAGGAGGAAGAAAAAAGAATGTCTGAACTTTCCAATAATGCTAATACACCACATATAACTGTAGTGTGATAATTAAATTGAATACTCAAACAGTTTGATGAACAGTTATATATATATACACACACACGCTCATAATTGTATGGATATTTCATCCTTTTTTTGGAATTCGGATTAATTCATTTTTTTTTCGATTAATTTTGCGTATCACACCCTACGACAATATCAAGGCAAACAAATGCTTCCTTTTGTTACCACGTACACGAGAGAAACGTGTGCGCGATGTACATTTTTTACATAATTGAGAAACAATTGTTCTACGAATTCTTCGAACATGTGTATTATACATACATATGTACAAACTTCTTTTTTTTTCTTTTCTTAAAGAGTGAAAGTTACTACGTACTCATATATATATGCGTATATGTGTATATGTACTAATATATTCACAAGTTCATTGCTGTTATGAATGTTAATAGTCAGGCTGATGTTCACTTGGCAATTTATAATCCACTCTCTCTCTCTCTCTTTCTACATTGAAGTAGTCAAAGGATATATATACATATACATGCTCGCTGTGAAATTGCGATTATCTACGGGTTTCCTTGTATATTGATAACATTTATTTCCGTAGAGCACATCTGTGTGAAAATTACATTAGAAATTAGATCGCCTGTTAATCACGGAGATGAAATTGAATTGTTGAGTCGTGGACTTTTTTTCTCTGCGATCTGCAGTTTCTTTGGGACACGTAGATTTTTTTACGAATACGACTAACAGATCCTCGGTGGGGTTAAAATAAATTTCATTTCGTTTCGTAAATTTGTAAAATCAATAAGGCTTACGGTGTTAATCGACTAAATTAATTTATCCACTTGTTTTTTAATCAAATGTGTGCTTTAATTAATTAGTAAATTAATTAATTCACTTTTTTATGAAGGTTAAAATTAAATTTAAATTCATGTTTATTTTTAAAACAGTGAATTTTTATACAAATCATTCTTATACTACAATTCGAATCTATTGTTTTATTGTATAAATAATTTACAAGGATAATTAAATAATTTAAATAATGAACCTGCACTGAAAAAAATCGATTTTTCATTTAAACATAATTCTTCTTAAATATGGTTTAAAAAATCTGCTTGCTTCAATGTGCTTCTTATCAAGTAGATTCATCTATAATTAATTGCAATTGCTTTTTGTAAAAAAATGTTGTGTATAAAATCAAGCAAATTATTCTTAATTCTAAAGAAATTACATTAAAGCAAGGAGAGTTTAATTTCAAGACAAATTCCGCTTAGATCAAAACTCAAAAATTTTTTTCAGTGTATCCTTTTTCAAAAAATTATTTTTGTATGTTAACTGGTTAATTAAATTTAGTGCTAAACAAAATTTAGTACACACACGCGCATGATTTCTCATTTTTAATCTCTTGATATCATTGCAAATTATATTATTTAGCGTTCCAGTAAAATTTCCTCTAAACCGCGAAAATCGTATATAAATTTTTGTACATCGAAAATTTTGACTATTACACTGATCACCGTAACGTGTAATATAATATAATGTAATTTACGCACACGATGCATGTTCAAAATTGTATATAACATGTACATGCGTATGTGTGTATACACACACACATATATGGGCCATTTCTCGTTAACTGGTTGGATCAAAATTTTAAAATGCACCAAAGTTTGGATACAGACTGGAAATGTTATCCAAAAAACATAAAAATATTTTTAGGTCCTAAAATTAATAAGTTTAAAAGTTATTCTAACCTCAAAAGACCTGACTTTACAGCTATTTAACTTAAGGGCAGTCCGTACTCATAGCTTCACAAATCCACCACCCGAATTTTGCGAGCAAAAGTGGCGCTACCGTCAGATAAGCTGAGTTCATATTCGACAATAATTATAAACATTTAAAGGAAATAGAGTTTTTACCACACAAAATCAGAATTGAGCGCCATAGCTATTGATGTAATGATCAATTACATATTGCTTACCTGATCGAAAAGTCAGTATTTTCGACGAATAGTGATAAGTACGAATCAATTCTGAGAACACATACCGAAGTCACTTCGTACTTATCACTATTCGTCAAAAATACTGACTTTTCGATCAGCTAAGTAATATGTAATTAATCATTACATCAATAGCTATGGCGCTTAACTTTGATTTTGTGTAGTAAAAACTCTATTATTTTTTAATTGTCCAAAGTGGCAGCGCCACTTCTGCTCGCAAATTTTCGGGTGGTGATATATTCAACTATACTCTACGGACTCCCCTTAAGATCTATTAATTTTTACTATATAACATTTTATGTAACATTGGTTGCGGGTTTTCTCAAGATCAATGACTCATAAACTAAAAGTCAACATTGATGTTTAAAATAAGGCGACCACTCCACAATAGAATTTTTTATCCAGAAGTATAAAAAAAGTTTGAAGCAATACCTTCCTAATGGTATGTAGCTTATAATAGGCTTATTACCTTATCAAAAGATATGGTATTTTAAAAATTTGAAAAAAATTATCGAAAATTTAAATAGAATTTAACATGTAAATTTTTGAAATTTTTGATAATTTTTTAAAATACCATAACTTTTGACAGGCTTACAGGCCAATTCTAAGCTAATCATTAGATAGATATTACACTTCAAATTTTTTTTAGACTTCTGGATAAAAAAATCGATTATGGCGTGGTCGCCTTTTTTTAAACTTGAACTATGTGAGTCATTGACATTGAGATTAAAAATTCTAACCCGAAAAGATCAATTCTAGAGAAAACCAGCAACCAATGTTACATATACTGTTATAGAGTAAAAGTTGATAGATTTTGAGCTAAATTGCTGTAATGTCAGCTATTGTTGAAAAAAAACATGAAATAATTCACTTTTTGAGGTTAGAATAACTTTAAAACAAATTATTTTTTGCACCTAAAAATTTTTTTCTGTTTTCTGGATAATATTTCCAGACTGTACCCACAATTTAGTGCATTTTAAAATGTTGATCCAACCAATTGACGTGAAATGGCCCATATATATATATATATTCATGTGTGTGCGCGTGAGTGCGTGTGTGCAGGTTTTGCTCGGTCGCTTTCTTGAATAAAATTTGTAGGTCAGTATTGAATCGGGAATACGTGAACGGCCCCTTAACTTACATTGCAATAGAAAAAGTTCAATTGGTCGATCCGTTGGAGTAGATTCGAGTATATATATATACGCGTACACCCAACCTATAACGACGTTTCTAGTTTTCGAGTGCAATGTCACATTAATTATACGTTAAATTGATAATTAATAAAATTGATTGTAATGTACTGATTTGAATTTAAAACGATAATTTTTTAAAATACCATAACTTTTGACAGGCTTACAGGCCAATTCTAAGCTAATCATTAGATAGATATTACACTTCAAATTTTTTTTAGACTTCTGGATAAAAAAATCGATTATGGCGTGGTCGCCTTTTTTTAAAACATTATTGACTTGAACTATGTGAGTCATTGACATTGAGATTAAAAATTCTAACCCGAAAAGATCAATTCTAGAGAAAACCAGCAACCAATGTTACATATACTGTTATAGAGTAAAAGTTGATAGATTTTGAGCTAAATTGCTGTAAAGTCAGCTATTGTTGAAAAAAAACATGAAACAATTCACTTTTTGAGGTTAGAATAACTTTAAAACAAATTATTTTTGCACCTAAAAATTTTTTTCTGTTTTCTGGATAATATTTCCAGACTGTACCCAAATTTAGTGCATTTTAAAATGTTGATCCAACCAATTGACGTATTGCGTGAGTGCGTGTGTGCAGGTTTTGCTCGGTCGCTTTCTTGAATAAAATTTGTAGGTCAGTATTGAATCGGGAATACGTGAACGGCCCCTTAACTTACATTGCAATAGAAAAAGTTCAATTGGTCGATCCGTTGGAGTAGATTCGAGTATATATATATACGCGTACACCCAACCTATAACGACGTTTCTAGTTTTCGAGTGCAATGTCACATTAATTATACGTTAAATTGATAATTAATAAAATTGATTGTAATGTACTGATTTGAATTTAAAACGATAATTTTTAAAAATTGTAAAGAAGTAATTGATAATGAATAAAATATCTAAATTGTTCAAAAAAAATGTAATTATTTATTTTTTTTTGTATAAACGCAATATAATTGAAAATGTATATTGGTATAAGGATGTCAGAAGGTTTTCTTTGAACTGTACGGTGACGCGTGTATTAGTTATAAAAGGACGGATTATCGTTGTTTACCTATACATCCCGATCGATCAATGTCTAGTTTGAATAAACGTTTTTTTCTAACTAAATGATTCTTATTAAACGAAACCTGCCATCGTCGTTAACGAGACTCGCGTATATATAAATACAACCCATTGAAATTTAATCGGTCGATGTAAATTCCTATTGCCCCGGTCCTTATATATATTAAAGTATATACACACACACACACAGACACACATCGCGTTGGCCCAGTTCTCGTTAAAATAATTATCAACTCGTGAGATATCGGTCGCACGTCGATCCCGCGTTGTTTTTCTCTAACGAAAATATACCATTTAACAAAACATGGGTAATCGAAAGAAAAAATAAAAATGTTAAGAGTAAAAAAAAATATATAAAGGTTATTTAGCGAGCGCACGTGTGTGTATGTGTATGTACTTTCACGCGTGGTGTTAAAGCGAGGCGGGAAAGTGGACGGATCGTTATAGTTAGCCGAACAAAAGAAATCGATGAACCAATGTCAGGAAGAAAGCGAAAAGTTTCGTGAGCGTTACCTAATTGCTCGCGATATTGCTCCGACGGAAAGTGAGACCTAGGCTCTGTTGGATAACGATCCTCGAGATCTTTATATCGGAATCTGGGCTAGGCTTCTTTCTCTTTCTCTCTCTCTCTCTCTCGCTCGCTTCCTTTTTTTGTTTATCTCGCTTTTATGGGTACCGCCGGCGCGAAAGGAAGATCGCGCGACAAAAAAAAGGAAAAGAAAAAGGGTATCGGTGCGACGAGACTCTTTGGCTGCACTCTCGTCATTTTCTCTCGTCCTTTTTTTTCTCGCTCGCGATCTGAATTTATGCGTGTTTACAAATTTGTCAGGGGGAATCTCTCTCTCTCTCTCTCTCTCTCTCTCTCGTTCGTGTAAATCACTTGTGGCAAAACAGGTGGTTGTGAGAAAAAAAAAAGTTTTTTATTTACGAGTTTATATCGTTTGTGTTTATGGATCCTCGGTCGTTTACCGGTTGTTTATCGTACGACATTTTTCGGTACGTTGTTGCGTGCACTGAGAAATGGGTTTTGTGGTAAGAATTATTTAGATTATCGTTTTTTTGTTACTCTTGTCATAAGTATATAAACATTTTTTTTATTATGAGTTTTTTATTATGAGAAAATATAAATTTATTCCTAGAAATGTTCAATCTGCTACGACCAAACTTATAATAATTAATAAATTGATTTTTAATAAATTGAAAAATAAAATTTTAAATTTTTTAAATAAAGGTTTTTAATAAATTTGTAAGCAATAGTTAAATACAATTGTATACTATTAATTACTATGAACGTAATTCAATATTGTAATAATAATAACCTTTGCATCAAAGGAGTAAAATAAGCCACATTATTCCACCGTAATTCAAGGTATAATTTTTTAACATAATTGTTTCAAATTGCATGTATATTTTTATCATTAAATTTAATTTATACTCTTAATATTTGTTATATTCTTATTCATTAAATTTGTTTAATCAATCTATTAAATAAGTTTAGCTAAAGTAAATCTGCGGGGTATCAAATGAATTTACAGGGAATGCAATAATCGAGAGAATAAAATGTGAACTTACTCCCTTTGTAGAGTTCACTAAAGACGACCAGGATGAGAAAATAATTACTTTTTAAATTTGTCAAAGTGAAAAATCAATCAAAATTGACTCATTTCAGTAAAAATTTCACTTAAAATGATTAATTTTTTACATGGGATAAAATTTAAGTTATTATATGTTTAATTCTAATAAAATCGATATTAAATTTGATTAAATTTAAAAAATCTGACACGATACTGATTTACTCAGACTTGTCTCTAAAGTGATAATTTCTATTTGAAGAGATTTAAAAAGAATAAGAAAATAATAAATTTAAGAATAAATAATTAATATTAATTATTGAAACTCATTTGAATCGGTTTATTTGAGTTTCTAATATGATGCAATAAACTGCAATTTTACTGAAAAAAATGTTTAATTCTTCATACGATACCGTAAAATATAGTTGTTTTTAAGATATTCATTTGGTTCATAAAATATTTTTTTGAGTTGTTCAGAAATTTAATTATCGTAATTACAAATTTACCATTGTTCGTAAAGTTTTAACTTTTTGATCGGGCACACGAAAAGTAAGAAAAATATTAATGTAACCTACATTAATAATCAATTCCGTGATCGTTGATTCGAATATCTTCCCATAAAAATCGCTAAAAAACCGTACGCCATAACCGACGACATCTAACATAAATTCACCTAAGAATTTGCTCGGCGAGACAGAGACAAGCAGAGTGAAGAAAGAGAGAGAGAGAGGAAGAATGAAAAAGAAAACGGTAATTCCATATCCGATACATTTTAAAAAAAGGAAAAAAAGGAGGATCTCGGCTAACCGAAAATTCAAGTTTTTCAATGAACCCTCGGTAATGATATTCTCAAAAGCCAACGCTGTACCGTTCAATAAATCTTGATTGGCTTCTCTCTCGCTTCATTCATAAATCCCGCAAGGACCGAATTCCGAGCTGCTTGGCTATAGATAAGAACTGTACCTATTTGGAATAAATGTATAAAATAAAACGAGAAAGAGGAAAGATATTCTCTCTCTCTCTCCCTTTTTCTATCTTTCAGGTTTTCTCCCATAGCGAAAAATGTGACACGCCAAACCGAAAAAGGTATAGGAATTGAAAGAGAAAAGCTGCAGCATCCGAGTTTTTGGAATTTTTGGATATACTCGTTCTAATTTCGATCTCGTCGGTTCACGCGCACATCCTCCAAGAAAAATTGTTCCTTTCCTTGCTAAATTGTTGGGATTCCTTTTGGGAAAAAGGGGTCATTGAAAGTGTTGGCATTATTACTTTCTTTCTTTCTTGCTATTTCGTAAGAATATACGAACGATTCGCCGTAGCGCGATCGTTCCGATACTTTGCACAAAATTTACCGTTTAAAAAAAATATTTTTTTTTCTAAATTATTATAGACATGCATAAGTTTTTTTATCGTCGTATTGCCTTAATCGATTTTTCCATTCATTTGTAGATTATTGTAAGGAGGGTGAAATAATCTGTAAATTATTTTATAATATATTGCAATTGTGAAATTAAATTCGCTGAAATATTGTAAAAGTATTATTTTTGACGCGATAAAAAAAAAAGCGAAGAAAAGAAGAGCGCTTCGTGGTGGCCCTTAATTTTGTGTGCCTCCTCGGGTTCCTACATACATATATGCACATTTACGAATACCGGAAAGGCTCGAGGCGATATTTACTGGTCGAACAAGTTGTATATGTTTCTCTCCTAACGCGATGGATTTCGATGGGTTTGACCGGTTACCTTGATGCCGATACATTCATTCGTTGGGCCCCCCCATCGGACACACACGTACATACACACACACAGAGTGACATACATATTGATCAACTTGACGATCAAACGTTCGCTTTGATATCTCGCCTCTTGGTATTTTTGCGAGAAAATCGCTTATTCGATCTTTTTTTTCTCTCTCCACAATCGCTTTTGTCAATCGATCCAACTAACGGCATGGATTTCTTTTTTTCTTTTTATATACATGAAGCCGGTAGATTGACCTTTTTTAACGTTATGATAGCAGTTGATTTCTTTTATTTTTTTTTTTGGAATTTTAGAAATATGTGCTTGTGGAGTCAAGAAGAATTTTTGGATCTTTTACACGATGTTAGTCGTGCCTGAGAATTGTTAAATTCTGGCGATTGATTAAAATTGAAGTTTGAAAAATTGAATTGAAGAACTATTATTTAGCTTCCACATTCTATATTTAAACATTTTTTTTGAAAATTATATAAAATATTTTGTAATTGTCAAACATGTTATAGATTTTTACAGATTTAAGCTAAGTTTTATTTCAATAAGAAAAATGTCACTAAGAAATGTCATGTTTCTCCAAGTCTTAGCCAAAAAAATATTTTTTTACCAAAAAAGGTATTGGTAATTCTAGTTATCAGAATTTTATCATTGAACCAACAAATAAAATACTAATCGTTTTCAATCTGCACTTAATAAAATCTAGTACTATAGGAATAAAAAGAAAATTTTTATGAAATCCTATTTTTTATTCAATTTTAAATACAAAGAAACAAAGAAATTAAAGATCAATAGATTCACTAAGAAAAATATATTTAATAATGCCTAACGATAAAAACCATCTTATAAACAATTCTCATTCAATACATGCTTTTTCACTGTTTATCAATGAATTTCCCACAATATTTAGTTTGTTTCACCGCTTAACAAAATAACCTCCACGTTTTCACATTGCTGAAATCGGCAATCGAACAAAATTAATTTTCCAAACTAAACGAAGGTCTAAGCGAAAAATAATTTAGTTTCCAAAGAATCTTAAAAAAATAATATCCAGTATCTCGAAAATTAAGGAAAAAACAAGATATCCAGGTCAACCTCGGTCCAATACACTTCTTATCAAGGAGGCAGGAAAAGTGCGCGAATAAAAAATTTGGACTCCGAGGTAGTTGTCGAAACATTAACTCGAGAAAACACGAGTGCACGCCCGTTTATGATTATATATATATATCTCATATAACTCGTCAGTCAATTAATAAAACGATAATCCGATTAATCGATCAAACCGTATATACATATGCTGAAACAGGCTAATCCAATTACATTCCTAAACTTAACTAACGACCGTGTAATTAAACGTAAAAGCTTACACTTTACGCACGTATCGAGTTGTGATAAAAAAAAATGAAAAAAACTAACGAAATGTATAATTAAAAACATATCGTACTTATATCCAGTATGTTATTATACGCGAGAGTATCCATTGAACTAATCGGACAAATCATGAATGAAGAGAAAACACGCCGAGCGTAAAAGCACTTTCATGCGATGGCTAAGTACATAAAATAAGATGCAGACTCGATGTCTCTCTCTTATGATTATCACGCGCGCTTGTGTGTGTGTGTGTGTGTGTGTGTGTTTAAACTTCGCACGTGCGCGCGTTTCGTTAAGGCGGTGGCCGGGAGAGTCTAGATTTCGAAAAAATCTACATTTTTTTTTCACTCGACGCGGTTAAACTCTTACCTTTTTTGCATTTTATTTACGGGCTTTAGGAGAGATGGCTTCGACACACATTTAATTTCTTAAACTTGGAAAATCGGTGATTTACACGCGCGTATCTATTTTCTATTTTTTTTTTCTTATATATGAATTTTCTTTTTATTATTACGTTCGTTATGTAAAATTATTTTGTTTTATCAGTACGTTCTTCTTTCTCTTTTTATTACAAGAAAAAAAAATTTTTTTTTAATTAATTCTAATCGGAGATATTAAATTTTCAATAGCGCGTTACGAGATGTACAGTTGAATCGGTATACCATTAGCGTAAAAACGCGAGGAGACGGGCATTTTTTTGAATAAAATTTGCGTAACTTTGTAGGTGAATAATATTTAGTGGAATTATAGTCGTTCCAATTTCTAAAAATAATCTTTAAAGAGGACATATCGCGCTTAATATTCCTTTTTCGGATTCTTCGTTCGGCGCTCTTTCTTTTTTCTTCATCTTCCCGAATGAGATTCTGGTCTAAAACTATATGATTTTCTTTTTCTCTTCTTTAAAAATGAACTAAGATACTTTTTCTTAATCGATGCAATGAAAAATGAGTATAAAACAATGCAGATGTGTACGAATGACCAAATATTGAAAAAATATAAATGTCACACCGAGATTTCTCGAAAGTAACAGCCACAGCATTCTTCCGCAAGTGTCGAGTGGTTATTACCGTGGACTAAAATAAGACTGCAAATGCGAAGTAGCTTTGAAAAATCTTTCTAATCAATGGACATCCGCTATTCCGAGTAAACAGTCGTACACGTCCGAGATAGAAAGAGAGGAGTATCCCGTATTTTATTTAAACAAACGCGAGTCAAAGCACAAGAGTCTTAGCCTTGAAAGCGGTGTCCGAGCGCAATCGATACCACAAAGGTAAGCCTTTAACTCAACTTGATCCGTCGAGAAAGAGGTACCGGGTCCACAAAAGACAGGAGAGCAAGTGAGAAAGAGAGAGAGAGAGAGAGAGCGAGAGGGGAAGAAAGAAAGAAAGAAAGAAAGAGAGGAGCTCGCGGGCGTGAAAGAAGCGAAAACTGAGAGAAAGATCCGAGTGAAGCTTTAAAGAAAGAAATCGAGTAAAGAAAGAAAGAAAGAAGGAGAAGCGCCTTGTGTACACACCGTAGGGGCTATGTCTATGTGTAGGCACACATCCAAACGGATGACCAGAGTTGCGGCGACATGAAGAGGACACTCACGCACACGAAGACACGAGGAACCTGGTCATGTACGTGTGCACACGCTGCGAACTCGCCCGTGAGAGAGAGAACCAATAAGCAGCTGCCGTTCTGGTGGGGGCCATCAAAATTTCAAAAACGTACGCGGGCCCCTTTCGCGCTCGGGGATAAAAGCCAGCATCGTGATTCTTTCGGTCAGTGCCGATACGATCGTCGTCGTTCGAATACCTCGAGTCGCAGAGTTCGCCTCTCGATATTTTTTTGTTCTCGAACAACAATTAACCGAGACTATTATTATTACCGCTTAACTCCGAGGCAGTCAGTTGGGTGTTCGAGGATATACTTATATTATTGTTGAACATTTATTTGGTGAAGTTCGCCGAGACCGACAAGTGTGTCTCAGCTCTCCAATAATTCTACATAAGGAACAAGTCCGAAGAAGAAGAAGAAGAAAAAATGCTGAAATTCGTGGTAGTTTGCGCCTTCGCGGTAACCTGCACCTTCGCCGCTCCAGCCCAGGAGCAGCAGCAACCATCCCTCATCGAGCAGGCTTACGACGTCTACAACTCTTGCTCGAGCGAGCAGGATTTGGCTGTGTGCTTGAAGCTCAAAGCACTCGGATACGTCGACAGGGCGGCCAGATCCGCTGAGATCGATGTCATCGACGGCTTCAAAATTGTACAGAGCGAGGAATCCAAGAGGTGAGGCTTACCATCATTATTTTACCATCGATCTTTCACGTGGAGTCAATTGATTTCCGGGGTTTGATTAATCGAGTTTTAATCATTTTGCAATCTCGAATTGTATATGCGATTGAAAGATATTAAAAAAAATATATATATGTAATTCGTAATGACGTTAACGGGGTTCTACTCTCTGTGTCGCTCGAAGTAAGAGGAAAATTAATATGTTTGGGGTAATGGAAACGCGGTTATCTAAGACTCGTAGGTGAGGCCGTAAGACGAGAAAGTAAACTCTTGGATGCGATTACGCGAGAAGCCGAGAAGGCGAGAGTGCATCTTCGCGAAGCGCTGAACGTATCAATGAACGCTTCGTCAAAAGAGAAAGTTTAATAAAAATCATTGGTCAAGACAACCGACGTAAATTTCATCATTTTGCTTTTCAGCCGCGCTGATAACGCGAGGTCGTTGAACGATGTCGAAGCATCTCTGCCCACTGAGCTCGAAGCCAGGGAAGCTGCAGTAGATGAAGCTCTTCTCGACAGGACTGCCCGATTCCTCTCAACCCACACCGTTGAACTTAGCCTCCCCGAAGAAGTATCCCGCTCGTTCGATGAAGGTAAAATATACAACCAACCATATCGCACAATTAACCGTTGTGGATGAATTCTAACGAATCCTTTGTTCCAACAGCTCGTGGCAAGAAGAAGAAGATCGTCAAATCCCTTCTGCCAATCCTTCTTCTGCTGAAATTGAAGGCTGCCGCTTTGATCCCAATTGCTCTTGGTGGTCTGGCTCTCTTGGCATTCAAGGCTCTCGTAATCGGCAAGATCGCTTTGATCATCAGCGCCGTGATCGCTCTGCAGAAGCTCTTCGGCAACAAGCACCAGAGCTACGAGGTCGTCGCCCACGAAGTCCCACACCACCATGAGGAACACCACGGCAGTGGCTGGGCACGATCGATCGACATGGCCTACAGCGCCCACAAACCAACCACCCAGTAAGAAGATCAAAATAAACCCAGAGAGAGAAGTAAAAGAGCCATCGAAAGAGGGACGCAGCCAGTTTAACCCTACTTCGCATCATTATCTCGTCCAAGGCGTTCATCGAGGCCCGCGCATGTTCGGGCCAATTCTGATAAAGTCTCTTAGTAGTCTATTCACTCTCCGTTCCTCTTCTTCCTTTGACGTCTTCTGCGACTCGAGAACATGAAAGAACGACGACGACGACGAACACGACTGTGACGACCACGACGACAACTACCACGACGATTTCACGACGACATTGACTTTGGACGACCCTATGACTTTACTGTGCGACGATTGCTCAATCTTATTTTGGGGGGTAAGGGATACCTCGAAATCCCTTCGTCCAAAATTGGCATTGACGATTTGTTGTTGTTGTTGTTGTTAATTGTTTGTTATTCGACGAATCGATCGCCAGTTACTATGGCGAGACGTATTGACAATGGACGATTGTTGAAAGTTAAATCGACAAGTTGTTAAATAGACTGTTGAGTTGTTTCGACGATTACGTGACAGTGACGACATAACGTATACTCCCACGTGTGCTTTTGCTCTTTTAAACGGACAGTACAGACGGACGACTACCTATTATCTCCATTTTTCTTCATCATTTTCTTCTTCTTCTTCTTCTTCCTCTACCTCTATCTATTTAAACTTTTTGTTATACTTAATTTATTTATTAAACGAAAGAAAAGAAAAATATTGTTTTATGGAGACTAGACTGAGGTGGTCACGTGCATGCGCTTCCTCGCATCATCCCTTACAGAGCGATCGTAGTCATTCCACGTTGGACATGATTATTACGATCGTCTCTTAGTCAACACTCATATACGTTCACATCCACACGCCACAGAGATTAATTTGTGTCCAATGATTATTTATATTTAAACCGGCTTCCACGAGAGAACCGGATCACCATTGTAACTTATGTTTTATTTATAAATAAACTTAAATATGTTTTTATTATAAATTTATTTGTTCTTAATTGACTCGTCTAACATATCTACCCGTCCTCTTCTTTATTATAAGGAAACTCATTAAGAATTCACATACTTCAACCTATATTACGCTTTTACGATTTTATGGAAGACCTATAATTTTTTCTCTTTTTTTCGGTAATATACCGTTAGGCTTTTACCGAAATCGATGTAATAAACAGACAAATTTGAATGTCAAAAATATATACACATAAAAGTAAAAAAAAACTCGATCGCGGAGAAAGTTCGGAATTCTTTTGAAAATCATATACGGATCGATTGCTGATTAAAAACTTTCTTAAAGATAAAAAAAAAACTTCGTGCGTACATAGTAACGAACCGATTTATTAAAAATACTTCGATCCAGCAGGAGGAGAAGCAAAAAAAGAACGGTGTAACCTCGTTTCTTTCTTACGAAACAAAATGGTAATTAAACCGTACATGAAAGTACAAGTATACACACACAGATACCATCTCCTAAAAAATATTCGCGAAAGGAAGGACTTCCTTTTATTTTTTTGGATAAGGAAAGAAAAAATGGTAACGACGAAAAAGAAAGTTTGGCTATTCATATAATAATCAGATAAAAGGATCTACATCTGAGAGTTTAACCTTCACTTTCGTACGCACGATATAAAAAATGTTTTTCGTTACATTTTCACACTTGCGATATATTGTTTAGGTCATAGTTAGCCGGAACTCGGTTGTGCATCCGGCGTGACAGTTCGGGAGGACATCGGATCATCATTATCCGTCATCATCAGACACGTCTCTCGTACTTGATGATGAGAACGAAGAGACAAAAGTTTGCTTTACTTTCCCTGGGTGATCCACCAAGTGAAACCGATTGCTGTTCCCTCGTGTGTGAACGCCCTGAGAGAGTCTATATAGCTCGGTGCCGTAGGATCAAGGTATCGCAGTTTTACTTAAGACTATGGAGAGAAAAGATTCAGTTTCATTGTTTCCCTGCGCGAGTCACGAACGTCCTATCCGCAATGTAAAGAAAGTGCCTTTTATTTAACGTTATTTATAAGATATATACGTATCCCAAAGTTATTAATCAAAAATTAAGATAAATATTGTATACCAAAGTGATCGATCTAAATTAGTACAACTGGTTGAAAAGTGACCAATGCTGCGTTTATAACCAAATGAATATAGTGATACCTAAAATTAAGTACTCGGTTAAATAAATATATTTTTATAGTTGTGTAAAAAAAAAACAAATAAAAAGTTAATCCTAATCAACAAGTGCTGAATGATAGTCGATACCACATAACATACTTCACCTACCAAATTCACATCTAATATCGGATCACACATTCCAACTAAAAACTTCGTTAAACATCATACAGTACAAATCTAACCAAAATGAAAATTTCGTTTCGCAACATCTGCCTATTCACCGTGCTGTCAGTCGGTGCATCGGTGATACTCGATCCTGAAGCGAACAATCAAAATCACCAATTACCACCAGATTTATTACAATCTGAGGAGCCCAAAACGTTTAACGAAGCGTTGAGAACGTGCTTCGCTAAGCAGAGCTACGGTACATTGGAGTGCGTAAATCGCGGTGCTTTGACAGCATTACAATCGTGGAACGACGACGAATGTTTGGATTTTGGCGACGTTAGGTTAGAACGCACCGAAGGACAAAGCCGTGACATTCTCGACTTGGATTGGGATCCAAAGGATTTTGGTAACGTCGTGCGAGCAGCATCGAGATTGCTCGAAAGAAGGAACATGAAGTGGGATTTGGGGAATATTTATCCAGGATTACAAATGCGAGTTGGCCCTACTTTATCGGCTGGTAATGGTATGCTCGAGTTTGTTATGGACGAGAGAAGCAGTCATTTCCATAACCGGCAAGCTGGTACAGGTGAGTCTTAACTGATCATCCGAGTATCATCGGAAAGTTGTTTACTCAGTAAGAAATATTATTACACTATTATTGAACGATTCCATAGCTTTACGATGGTGGAATATCGAATTTTCTATATTTAATACTTAGCATTCAAAACGGCGGAAGATAAAGATTAAATCTAAGGAAGTTGATATAATGGAGAAAGGATTTTTAGATACTCGTTGAAGAAAACGTTATCTTCAGTGTGATCTTCATCATAATTCTCTTTCCGTTTCTCCGCGTATATCTGATCATCCATTTGACACTACTACAACTTACTTATTACACGTTTGAATACATTTCGAGTTTTTTTTCTAATTCACGTATGACCTATACAATTACAAGTAGGTTAATAGGAATTTTTATGAAATTATCATCGATAATGCGTTATTTATTTAATTATTTATTTATTGTACTTATTGTTATATTATTAATGATATACTATTTTACCGATTTGTAAGTACCTCATTGTTTAAATTTCATCAATTTTGAATTGATATATAGAAAATTGTTAAAGGTATATTAATCAAAATTTATAACATAATTAATTGTATTATGTTAAAATTAATTATAATATTAAATAAAGTTATAATATTAATTAATAAAATATAAATGGATCCTTAGTGTATTTATAGCTTTTGTGCATGATTCATCCTAAAAGTCTTTATGTAACCCTAATCAATTAATAAATTAATAATGTAATTATTGGTCAAATTTGGTTTCAAAATAATTACTAGTTATTAATTACTCATGACTATAATTATTGTTATTATTAATTTTTACTACAATACTTCAGTTGAAATCTTAACATTTTTTAACAAAGTATTTGCGAAATATGACTCTATTCAGCAACAATCATTGAAATTAAACTCAAAGAATTAAAGTGATAAAATATTTATCAGCGTGTAAGATAAAATTTTCTTTTGTAATAAATAAATATATTCATAGATTGTAGTAAATGATATATATCAAAATAAAGTGAATTAATTTTAAACTGGAATTCATTAAATAAAGTTAAATAAAGTTATAAAGTAATTTAAATAAATGTTTATCTAAATATTTAAACACATATAATTTTTTGGCGTTATTAAGATATTATTGTTGTAAAAAGTTGCACGATTAATTTATTTAGTTCTACAAATTTATTCTACAATAAATAATACGAGTTCTTCTTCGAACGTAGAAGTAAAGGCATTTACGAAATAATTAGTAGCGTTTATTCTACTTAAAGTAGGAAATAAATGCCACTGATGTATTCCATTAACTAGATTCACATCGAAGGTCAGTTTGGTATAAAAATTAACTGTTTCTTATCGGAAAGACTAATTTTCTGCCAAGCATTACACGAGATAAATTATTCCAACAACGATTGATGTCAGATAATAGAAGATTATTTAAATTAAATACGTAATTAATTATTATTTGTGCTAGTTACATTAATTACATATACGGTAATTTTAATGCTTTCTTTTTTTTGTAATTAAAATTATATTTATATACACAAGATTTATTTACTTTACAAATGCATTGCATTTTTGTAGTTATGTTACGTTTTACATATATATACTATATGATATTGCAGTTATTCAAAAAATATTAATAATTTTTAAATATTGCTTATATTTTATCATAGCGAACCATAGTAAGCTTGGAAATCATTTTGAAGATAATAATTAAACATTTTTTAAAAATCAGTAGAAAGTGATAGTAATAGGCTATAAAATAGCTATTTTTAACCAAAATTCTTAAAAATTTCCATTTTTCAACTAGGGGATATGTATTGATTTAATAACAATGTTTTTTGTACACATAGTCTCCTAGTTGAAAAATGGAAATTTTTAAGATATTTTGTTAAAATTAGCTATTTTATAGCATATCACTAATCGCTTTCTACTGATTTTAAAAAATATTTAATTATAGCCTTCAAAATGATTTCCATTTTTACTATATATATATATTAAAATTTTTTATTACTAAAAATTTAAAACTTTGATGTTCCCTTCATTTTTTCAAATTTTCTTCTGTTTGGTAAAGAAGTACACATTGAAATTTGACAAGAATAAAAAATTATGTTAACTCTAAAGTTTGGGTTTAGTAAAGTAAAAATCGACCCAACTTTAAGATTTAATATCTTTGGTTCAAATAATACTATAAAAATCTGTTGCAGATTGTTCGATAGGTAATTCAAAAAACTTTTATTTTAACTATAATTGTTTACTGAAAAAAATTCTTACAAAATTTGCTATTCAAATTTGCTATTTCAGTAAACAATTGTAATTTATGCTTTATCAGTTATTCCAATTACTCAGGTCGTATCGGTAACTCCACATGAAACTTATTAAGGAAGAAAATGAGCCCAAATATGTTCGATTTGGTTAAAAAACAAAAAATATTCCGAAACTTTGTCATGAACTTTTAATACGGTGCGATATCAGCGCAACCGCAATAAGAATTTATTTATAAAAAATTATTGCTCCTTCTTAAACTCGTCATTGTTCCATTGGTACTTCTATTTGACATATAATGTTGATAAAATTAAAAATAATAATTACTTTTAAAAACGTCTATACATAAAGCAAGAATCACCTTAAATATGGACAAGAAAACTCCAAAGAAACATTGAATATAGAGGAATTGTAGATTTGCGTGTGAAAAATAAGTACACAAATTATATTTCTATTTTAGTTGCTCTAACAGTCAGATCAAGCACTGCTTAACAAGCAATAAATGTTTAAGCTTCTAACAGCCGTATTTAGAAAAATGAGAAAGTATATTTTTTTGTATAAAAACTTTCGTAACTTTTTTTAAAATGATGATACAATAAATTAAAAAAAACAATTTTTACCCATAGCTATCACACAAATAATAACATAAGTTTCACAGGGGGTATATTGAACCCCATCGTATTTAAATGTCCGTAAAAGAAATTAATTAATAAATATTTTTGGTTACAAATTTTTTTGCACATTTCTTGAGATCTTTACTAATCAAATAAGTGATTTATTTTAAGTTAACTTTTATTAATGCATCATCGAGAAAAGATATCAACTGTACAAAGCTTTTCCACTTTTTATAAGAAAATTCTGGGGTTTGGCGACCCCTACTAACAGTTAAGGGTTAATACACATGTCATTTCATTTCAAGTTTTGACGTCAATCGAAAGCTTTTTAAATTACCTTTTGAAAGATTTCTAACAAGTTTTTGTAGCATTATTGGACTAAGATATTAAACTTAATTTTTAAAGTTGGGTCGATTTTTACTTTAGTGAACTCAAACTTTTAAGCCATACTGTGTATATATTTGTACAAGCTTTTATCAGAAATTCCCATAAAAGATCCAGAAACTTATTTGCTATAGTGAACCATCCAAATATGTCTTTAATAGGCACAATCTTTTTAGAAGGTCACTTAACGCCCACTGGGAAGTAAAAACCAAAAACCAAATGTCGAAATTTTTTTATATGTTTTAGTTGTAGGTCAAATTTTAATACATCTACGAATTTTATTATGCAATAATATTTTATTTTTTTTATTAATTTTTTTAATGATTTTAATTATTAATACCTGCTTAAAAGTATATGTTCGTCCCCAGGCATTTTATATATATTATACCGGCATTCTCCTCTATTTTGTAGCAAAAATTATTATAATGCAATGCGTGAAACTGAAGTTTGCAATAAAGTTATAGGAATTCTGATAAAAAAAATAATTAACGTTACTAAAAAAGTGTTTCAAAACATTTGTTTACTGTGGGTTTTTAAAAACTATGTCTACACGTATTTTTTCTTCGCTTATCAAATTGCAGAGAATATCAATGACATAATTTGAAAAAAAAACCTTATTCACACACAAAAGAATAAATTAACTAGAATAAAAACAAGATACGTAAAAATTCTATTTAATTCAATTAAATATATATTTCTTATGATATATACTTAAATTAATTTTCTACAAAATAAATAAATATTATTTAATTTAAATTGATTATTTATTAAACATTTGTATTTGATCCAATAAATTATATCTTTATTTATTTCGTTAATATTTTATTAAATAAAATAGTTATTATTTTATTAAAATTCCTGAAGTATTTTTCCCGTGGAGTATAATTAGCAACGCAAGTGCACGCACCTGTTACACCGATCCTGAAAACCGTGGCTCACGTCCCAGTTTCACAAAACCCGTAACTAACATGCCCCAACCTTGAAAATCCTTCTATACCGACTGCCGTTCTCTCGATACCGACGAAAGTCAAGTTCAAGGTTAAACACCTCGGTACACCGCGAGAAGTTTCACGAGTCTCTCGCAAGGCTGCAGCATCGTAGGAAAGTAACGTTTCTGCATTACCTTTTACAGGAAGGCTGCTGATGAGACAACTGGTATTACCTTTCCTTCTTGGATTCAAGTTCAACTTGGCCTCGCTCTTGCCATTGCTCTTCGGTATGCTTATCATCGTTACGAAGAAGGCCTTGCTCTTGACCAAGGTCGCCCTCTTCATCGCTGGCCTCCTCGGTTGGAATACGCTATTTGGCGGATTTCAGGGATCCTCCCCGATCGTCAATAATGGTTTCTGATTAACATTTTATTTAACTACCTGGGTATGGTATTAATATAACGATTCGTAGATTTTATTCGTATTGTCAGGGTTTATTAGAATTTTAGTATACACACGTATGTGCAGTGCAGTCCTGCTTTGTGCGATTAATCGTTGTCTCGTGTTTTATTTTTGTTTGTCGATTACCAACTAATAATTTATCACGGTGAACACTGATTTTTTTCCTTTTTTTCAAATGTTCTTGCAGGTTTTCCTATAAAGGATGAAGGTACGGAATATAAGAAACAACTGGATGAAGGTTAATACATTATTTATATAATTCACAATCATCTGGAAAACAATATTTATCATCATCATCGATTGTATTAATTTTCATTATCTTTAACTATACTCGATTATCTAAATCTGTCTATTTAATGGGGCATGCCTGAGTTAAAATTAACAAAAAATAAATTATCATAGATACTATATTACAGATGGGAATTTCAATACTTTTAATGTTTTACGGCTAAATATTATATAACTTTCAAGAAACTGTTATAAAAAGAAATTATTTTATTATTTACTGTAGGGCAATTAATAATTTATTATACAATATCTCAAAATATAACTTTATTTTTTAAATAAACTTATTATTATGCAATATTTCTTAGTTATAACTATTTCCATCCATATCAAATTATTTTTTAGATAATGCACATGTTGTAGGAAATCTCGGGGACCACTTCATTGAGCAGGCTAAAATTTTAACAGCAACAGTTAAACATAATTTCATATAACTTGAATAGATTATAATTCAAAAATATTGCAATAAAAACAAATATTATTATAAAAATTAAAAAAGCATCTGAAATTAGGTAAATACATTTTTAAATATACATTTTAAGTAATTTTTGTAATTCTTCACCACTTAAATCGATTAGAAACATGTTTAATTAAATACTGTTAATTTTTCAACCAATTTGTTAAAGGTGGCACGGTATAATGATTGGTTAAAGTAGCTATGTTAAAATAAAGTGATTAACAAATGTTTGAAGAAATTAATAATACAAAATTTGTTTAAAAAGTTGTGATGATAAGTTATTTTTTAAATTTTGATCCAGGCTCGTCCTTTTATATACTTATACTATAAAGAGGATGTAATGCACAAACATTACCGACCGAGTCAATGCGAGAACGATGAAAACTATTTTCTTTTTTAAAAAAAATATGGTAACTCAGGTAATATCAAGAGATTATTATCTTTTGACTATTATCTATCACGGTACTAAATTTTTGAATAAAAATAGTGATGCATATAAAAACGATGTGAAATTAGAGTCTTAATTATCTTTCAACAAATAAAAGTCAAATTTCTTTTTTAATAACATTTTGAATGCATCAATATTTTTGGTTTTAGTACATAGTGAACTAAGGTCAATGATATATATTGCTGATCCAAAATTTACCATTTTTATATATCGCTAGTTATTTAATAGCTTTCTTCATCGTTCAAGGTAGAGGGATACCTGATTGTTATTGCTCGAACATATATGCTAAAGAGTATTATTTAACAAAATTTAGTAGTTTATGGAAAACTCAAACATATAGAAGCAGTAGGTTATGGAATAATGTGCTCTTAAGCAAATATGCTGAAGACAATAAATAAAAGAAGTCTTTAAAAAAAAATGCGCACAGAAAATTGCACATTTACGGTGCACTCATTTTGAAAGATGCAGTTGAAAAATACTTTTAAAACTGTAAGAATAAATTATTGAATTATCTAGTGGAATCCTTTAGTAAATTATTAACTATTGAATATTTAAGTTTAACATAAAATAGTATTTTATGTTAAATAAACATAATAATTAACATCGTTCAATCGGCAACAATCAAGTATACCACCCCTTAAACACTCAATCCATTTGGTCGATATATAATAATTTAGTGTAACATCCCCTTCATGGAGTTTGTATCCAACTGTTATCGACCGAGTAGAATAAGATAATTATTACATTTATGTAACTATTCATGCATTACCGCTCAAAAATCTATGGTTTAAATAATACTAAAAAATTCTACTTCAGCTCGTTCGGAAGATTTTCTTCAGAAATTTTGTTTGTTTTGTATATTTTATCTATAGCTTCATATCTAAGGAAGTTATAAAGGATTTTATTTAAATCATTGCTATTAATGATTTTTTAAGTAACTTAAAAGTTTTATATTCTACCAAAAGAATTTAAAGGGTAAATAATGTGGAGTTTGAATAAAGAATAAGTGTACAAATTTTTAATGTATATTCTGAGACAAAATTAATTGCTTTATATTTTTTGATATCTTAGAGGAATATCAATAATATCAATAATAATAAAAAAATGTTATTTATTATTATAATATTTGAAATTGTTAAGTTAATATTTTTTCTAACATTTCTTGTACTGCATAACTTATAAGGATTCTACCCTTCGGATCACGAATTTTATTGTAACTTTGGAAAATGTTTTCTGGTATACAAATATAAAAGAATTCATGTGAAATTCAATCCTATAAGCTGTTTGACAAGAGTTCTACAGAGTTAATAAAAAAGGTGAAAAAAGTATAATTCAGATTAATGCTGATAATTTAAAACATTTAAAGTTAGATACTCGAACTCAAATCTGTCTAAAGCTGAGATCAAGTAAGCACGCTTTGAACAAAAAGAAGTTTAAATATTTTAATTTGGTCAAAAGTTATGGAAGAAATAAGAATAAAACGAAATTTTGACCAACATTTAGAATTAAAATTTGATGGACTTTTTTTAGACAAAAATTTCGCATTTTCATTGAATTTCACATGAATTCTTTCATATTTGTGTACCAATAAACAGTTCCCAAAGTTGCAACGAACTCCGTGATCCAGAAGATGGTACCCCTCTTTGCTAGCATTATGAAAATATTTGCAACACAATAATGGTCAATACTAACTAAAGCTACTATATGTAGGCATATTAAGTAAATATAAAATTTTTCCAATTTTTTTTTGGCGCCTATCCTAATGAAACGTTAATGTTTTTCATACTTGAAATTTCAGTACATATTGAGGACCAAAAAACCAAATATAAATTTTGAAGATTTTTTGAAAGCGCACATTACCAATTTTTAGTAGTTTTTTTTTCAATTGTGGTAAATATTATATGCTCTTATATACTTTATATGAAATTCCACATTCTTTTCCATAAATTTTTTCGGTAAAATTAAAAACTTGTAAGATATTAAAAAAACACTAATTTTAATAAAATCCTTTATAAAAATAAACCCAAAAAATCTTTATTTTACGTATATATTACAGCAACATTTTATTTCGAAATGTACCATAATCTCGACTTTTTTGTTTTTAATTTTTCTTTATTTGTACTCGTCAACTTCGTTTGTAAGTCAATCAAAAGATCTTGAAAAAAAAATTTCAACCAAGATTTTATAATATTATTTACACAAAATACATCTCATTTAATACAATTCTTACTTACAGGTGAACCCAAACTTTTGACTCGTACTGTACATATCGTTAAATAAATCTAATAAATTACCTTATTCTGCTCGGTCGATAATATTTGCCATTTCGAGTTAACTAATCTTCCAAGTATAACTCCGAGTGATAATTATGAAAAATTACCAATGTGTACATAAATTTAGTTATAATATCATCAAACGACGTGTAATAATTTAATAATTCCACATCAAAAATATTAATACCGCACTTAAAATTGATAAACACATCAAGGAAAATATTGGCCTACTAACCTATCGGTGAAAGTAAATTATTGTTAAAGTTTATTAAGTATCATGGGAACAGATCCATATGGGAACGTTCTACCTATTTCAACACTTGTATCGCAATGATTTTTATCTGAAAATAATATTTTACCTTCCTCTTAGTTGGTTCGATACGTAATTCCGCAATTTTCTTTTCCTTGGCTAATAAAAAAAAATCCCCAATTCACATATATATACATACACATACAATTAAATATACCGTATCATCTTAATTCACTTAAGCTAATCGCTTCGGCTATGAAACATTATGTATGCACTTTTTCTTTTTCTTTTTTAGAACGCAGCAACAAACCCGTATGCTACGCTCTAATTAAAACTCACACATACATATAGATAAATAGATAAATAAAAAATTTTTTTCTTAAATTTCGCTTGAAAATAACTGGAATGTTTTCTTTTCCCTCGTATGATTGTAGGTTTCAATGGGTTGAATCATGGATACGGTTATGGACATGGACCGGAACATCACTCGATCGGTCCTGGAGGTGGTTCGGTACCGTCGATTTTACACGATTCGAATTATCCGTATCAGCCTTATAGAGAACCCCACGATAATACAGGTTTTCCATTTGGACAGCATGTGATACGTGAAATTGTTAACGTCTACCAAACCGCGAATCAACAAATCGAAGAAGCTGATAGGAGGAAAAAAAATTTTGTCTGGGGGAGGAACGAGTCGTAGAATAAATTATAATTAAAGTTCTTTTTTTTATACATTTTTTATACATTTTTTGTATACGTTAGTTTTTTTACATTATTTTTTTTCATACATTATTACTTTTTTATTTATGTTATTTATGAAAAACACGAGTATTTATTAAAAGGATATATATAAAATTAATCTACAAGGAAAAAAAAATTTCTTGTTAGTCTTCTGGATACGTTTAAATATTGCGGAATATTTACTTGATTGAAATAAAATTAATGATTAATTGTTTCTCAATTAAATAACTTTTTTTATTTGATGTCTTCGGTAGGATAACCTACCCCAAGAAATAATGGTATTTTGTTTTGAATAATCTCTCGCATAAGCATCCGATTTATCAGTTTTATTGAGTTTTGAGATTGGAAATAGCTTTTTTGTAGCTTAGTCAACAAGTCATGTACTATTTTAAATTACTATATTTTCTAATAGATAATTCAAATATATGATGAAATAAATGTACTAGAAGATCAGTGCACGGCCAAAATTTCGCATAAGTCAATCCGGACATTGTTAAAACTGGAATTGTATTATTTCATGATTTTTCAAACAATTACAAATATTTTCGTTTTTCAACAATATCAATTTAATAAATTTTGTTTGAGAATATTAAAATGATAAAATCGGTCGAACTTACGACTTTTCGATTGAAAGACGAACTTATACCGTTTTTTAATACGTTATAAATTTTTAAATATTAATAAATATTAAGATCTGCAGCTTTTATTGTAGTATTCTTAAACAAACCAAATGTTAATATTAAAATCTAATTTTAAACGTTGTTTCCTAATAATAGTATCGTAAACGTAATTTTTAGGTTAAGTTATAAATATTTATCCTACATGTCTCGATCCGTCACCAAAAATGGAATCTAATCTTACGTCAATTTAAACCTACTAATCAACACCTGCTAACCCTTTTTAATTTCTACTTGACGAATCTATTTTCTATGTAAATAAATAAACAAAATCTTACATACCTCCAAAAACGTAAAGATCCTTTCTTTATTATCTTAAAGCACAAAATTAAAAAAAAAACATAATAATTAATATTAGTATACTTGACCCGTAATTTCCTCGTTTGTTAGACAACACGATAATTACATTCATAAGGAGTCAAAACATTTTGTATACCAATTAACCAAGATTACCTACTATAACTCGAATCTACCGAGATGAAAGAAATAATAACGCGATGGCATTTAGCAAACAAAGTAAGTAGAGCAGTAAAAGTGACTCAATTCGCATATATGTATAAGTACACATACACACACGTAAATCTTAAGATACTTCCTCTCGTACGCCAAATAGAATGATACATTATACCATAGATTCGAATTAAGGAAGAAAAAAAAGTTATTAAGGACGATTATTATACATGTACATTTATGTACCGTGGTAATTAATTACCGTGACACTGTTATCCAATAAACCAGGATCTCGCATAATATTGAAGTTAGTAGTACCATATTCCTGGGTATAAACCCGAGAAAATACAATCACGATTGGATGATCCGACAATACAGTCCTACATACCGTGATCTTTTTTGCGCGCTCGGTTCTCCGTTCACTGTCGTTTTCAGGATTACCAGTTATTCTTCATCTCCCGGATACCGAGGAAATATATATATACATGTACGGGTGATTTCACGTTAACTTGCTAGATCAAAATTTTAGAATGCACAGAACATTATTTATGGAAATATTTTCTGAAGTACAAAAAGAATCTTTCACCTGAAAGATTCTTTTTGCACTTCGATATAGATTATATCGAAATTATATAATAAGATTTTCAACGATCTATCCGAACTCAATCTAATTCTACATTAGAGAAAGCACTTTTTACTCTGTATCCACTTTGGGTTGTGGAATCTCCCAGAGCATCGGAATTGTATTTTTAGTTGACCTCAACATTTTTATACTTCTACTTAAGCGCAAGGATCTTTCAAATAAGGCGGCAACGTCATGAATGATTTTTTTTTTCATGTAAGATTAAAATAAATTGAATCATCAACATCCCAATAGTTCAATTTTAATTAATCTAAATTTCGGTAAAACGTTATTGAAGTTTAAAAAAATAATTCACGCTATACAATTTCCAATATTTTGTTTTTTTTTGGTTCTTTAAACGTATAATAACTTTTTACCAACATTCAAGTGAATTACAATCTTGAAACCATTAAAAATACATGCCTTATTTTGTAAATTGATACGAATGCTAGACTTGTTCATTAAGATGTACAAACGGAATGGATAGATTTTAAAGTAATATGTACAGTCAAAGTTACACGTAATATATTATACTATAATCATTTTAAGACAAATAGCTGGAAAAATAGGTAACTTTGAAAAAAATTGATTCATCTGATTATTTTTGTATATAACTTTTGAAATAAATATTTTCAACGCCTAAAAATATTTTTTTGTGCTTTAAAAAAATATTTCAGGATGTATTTGAAACTTGGGACGTTTTGATCTGAACAATTTTGAAATCGCCCATATAATGTATTTCAAAAATTTTTAATCACATCTTTAATATTTGTATGTATCTGCGTTATTTATAATTAAAAAATTACATAGAGAGAAAAAAATAGCATTGATTACTATAGTCGTCTAAGTCAGAAACGATGAAACAAGTTTTGACTCACTACTTTCGTAGCACTGGATACTAAAATATCAAGAAACGAATACTTTTTTTTCTTTCTTTTTGCATCATGGTACCCAATTATTTGTCATACATATTAATAAGTACTAAGCAGGATATAGTAATCATTTATATTTTTTTCTCTCCGTGCACATAGAGAGGAAAATATGAATAAAAATTATCCAAATATTAGGCTTAAAAATGTGACGAGGTTACGTAATTTCTGCATAGAATTTTATAGGAAAAGTGAGAATCAAAATTGACGCGCTTTATTTACGAATCATAATAGCATTACAATTTTTATCGAAAATTCGACACCTTTAATAAAACAATTCTCTCCGTTTGTATGTGTGATAATATTGGTTTGCGCTTTCACCAGTTTAAATATACATATAAATTATTTTAGAAGTTGATATTATTTTCGTCCTATAACTCTATATATACGTACAATTTAACACTTAGTAGGCGTTTTACCTTTTCTTTATCATTTTTTACTTGTTAAATTATAGGGAACCGATTGCGAATCACACATTGTTTTAGTATTTTTATTTTATATCGAGCGACCGTAAAAGCTAAATGATGACTGAATTGTATTCACTGATTGTATATGCAAGCTTGAACTTGGTGCTGTAATTTATTAAGTTTTTAATAAAAATTTATTTACAGAATCGTTTGGTAGTTTTTTTCCATTACATTTTTATAAACTCATTAAAATATAATGTATTTACCAATAAGTATATTATCAAATTTTGTTCTAATACTATATATAATAAAAATAAGAAAAATGCATCACAAAATAATTGACTGATTTACGTACATTCACTGGTTAAATCGATGATGCATTGTTACTGTACACCATTAAATATTAATTAAATTATGTACTTTAGATGATCCATTAAATATTACAATTTGGATAATTTATTATTAATTATAATAAAATAGTAATTTTTTAATTTATAGAACAAACTAATTTATAACTTAAGTATTATAATCGTATAATAATGTATTATTATTTTATAAAACATGTACAAAAAATAATATTTTTTTATATAATTATCATCTTTCCTAATAATAATAAGAACAATTTTCAACATAAATTAGTGATTTTTTAAAAAATAAGTAGGAATTAAAAGACTATTTTTAATCACACAGTATTAAAAAGTATCCAAGATTTTACCCGGAGTTCTTTTAAAAAGGACGTAAATCAATTTAAACGATAATGCTTTAATTTATATATGAGGTTAACAACACGCTAAGACGAAAATTGCTCATTTAAAACCAAACATGTACAGCGTAACGCGTGCATATAGAATATAAATTAAAACGAATATTTCGAGTCTGAATTACTGTTATTGAAAAATTTGCATTTGGAGAAGAAAACTAAGAAAAAAAGATAATTACAATATTTAGACAGCTTAGATAACACAGTATTAACAAGCGTTAATTACCTTTCATTCTCAATTTGTAATATAAAATGTGTTAAATATTCGGGTTAAATTGCGTTTTAAAAAATAACGCATAAAGATTCACTGTTAATTGTCTCATTTTTTAATTTACAATTCGATTGTATGCAATTATAATTTTGCATTGTTCTTAAATTAAGGAGGTGAATTTTAACATTCATATTTATAAATATCGCAGACGATTCAATTCGTCGCTTGACATTTAAAGAATCGATAATTGATAATAATAATAATAACGATAATAATAATAATAATAAGCATAAATATAATATATATTTTTTGCATATACAATAAATTATTACATATTAATTGATAATGATAATAAACCGTATACGAATGACCATATCATGTACATATATATATATATAAGTAAGTTAAAGTGGTAGATAAAACAAATCGGCAAAGAGGAAAATCTTGTTATTAAACACCTATACAGTTTTTCCAACCCAATTACTATTAAAGTCTGCGTAGAAGCGCGCGCGTACACAACACAGACATTTATATATGTATATAAATTGCTCTTTCTCTCTATCACACGAATACGTGCGGGGATTTCACGCTGGTATATACCTATATATAAAATATAGGCGCGTAGAAAGAATAATTTCGCGCGGAGCGCAATAGAGGTGTAACAAACCGCTGTTGCTCCGTATTGTAAAAGTGGAGCCACGTGGACTTGGATGTATATACATTTGCGAGGAATTTCGGATTAGACCGCAGTAGACCCAGTTTTCATGGATGCCGGATCGCAGGCTCGCGATTAGCTAGTTAGATGTGTATAGCGAGGCGTTGACTGTTGCTTTTTTTTTTGCTACTCGTTCCTATCTTTCTTTTATTTCTTAATGCGGCTTACTCTCTTTTTCGCTCGTTACGGGTTGCGCCTCGCGATTAATTAAGGATGAAGACGAGGTGGACGTAGTGCTCGTATGTATAGTATAGCACGTGTTTCCTTTACGATTTGTTGTTTATAATTATAAGGGATAATTGTCAAACTTGGACTGAGGCTAGTTTTTTTTGGGGTAGGATTTTTTTTTTAATAAATTGTTATAATGACTTTCGGATGGGAAATTGATGTATGGGAATGTTAAATTAACGTATGTGTTGTTTTGAACAGGTATATTGATTATTCACTTTTTAATTTGAGTGTACAGTGAGAGATAGAAATATTTACGAGAAATACTATTTCTTAGCTGTAAAAGGAGGATGGTGAGTTCAATGCAAAGCAATGAATGTTTCACGCGACGTCATACTGGATATTCCTATGGCTGGACAGGTTTGAATGGTTGAACGATGATAAACACTCAAATATCAGATTTTAGTTGAAATCCCTAAAGCAATTCGGCATTTATTCACAAAACGTTCTAATACGTTCAACAAGAACCGAAATATTTTTTTCTTAAATAAATACGATTAAATTGCCAGAAAAGAGCCGCGGTGGCTCATGGGTAGAGCTCCCGACTCTCACACCGAGGGTCGTGGGTTCGATCCCAGACGTGTACCTCTGAAAATTTTTTTCATGTGCATTTTTCGAACACCGCGACTCAGTGGCTCGGCGTGTCACTATAATGTGACGCCAGTTCAGGTGCGCGTGCGTTTCGTGCATTTTTCAGTGCATGAGAGGCACGGGCATCTGAACTATAGGGAACGTTAGGGACGCGAAGATGTAAAGAGGATCGCGGTGGTTCCATCGGGAGGACAGGAAACTGTAATTATTAGACTAATTACAGTGACCGATGATATCTTCCGATGGACACAAGCACCACTGTTTCAACTACATGTGCTTTGTATACAGACACACCGTTTACCTCCGTCGCTGATTAGCCCTGGCAGCATAAATAGAACGACGTTAAATAACATAAAAAAAAAAAAAAAAAAAAAAAAATTGCCAGAAGTCCTTGCCCTTTATGTAAGTACTATCTATCACTTGTCTAAATTTTAAACGAAAATATAGGTGCATATTCAAAACATAATTAAATCTATGATTTTATATTCATCATTTCTCTCCTTTTCATACGTAACAATATATAGAAATAGAAAAGGTTTTTTTAAGTTTAATCTAGGTATTTTATAAACGTAAAGCAGAATAATTATTTTGAATCCGAAAAAATAAAAAATGGTCAAATTTCTAGCTAGAGTCGGAAAGAAATTAAGAGTCGAATTGCCTTTCATTTATCGATGCATCAATATTTTTGTTTTAAAATTTGAATATTACAATCCGTTAGGTATTTTGTTATTTAGATTTAATGATTTAACATACAAATTTCTTCATAGTTATCCATTAAAAGTCAATAATAAAGAAGTATCGTTTGAATATCGAAAATGATTAATAAATCTAATTCTTTAGAAAAATATTTAGTTTCCCTGTCTCGAGATTGTTTATTATTATATTTTTGTTTTGTTTTGTTTTATTTATAATTTTATTTTAAGATTATTAAATTCAATAGGTTTCTGAGGCGTAATTTAAGAATTAATGTTATCGTTGATATCCTTTGATAGTATAGAAAGGAATATATATATATATCCGGGATAAAGTATGATTTTGCATTATTGAAATTTTTTGACCAAAATCACTATTCAACCATCAATTTTAATTTTAATCTCTGACCTCGAATTCTTAATTAACATTAGCTATTTTTGATTATCGCTTATATATACCGATATTACGTTGTAATCACTAGATTTACATTATTGAAAAGTTGCGATTTATTATCTCACGCCACTCGCCATTAGACTAAAATTTTATAATAACATAACAATGATTTTTTCCATAGTGTTTGACCCACCGTTTTAGATATAAAAATTATAAAATTCTTATATTAAAATATTTAACATCATCCCAAAAACTCTTGAATAAGAAAACTCTTAAGACAGTATAATTGTTCTCTTATATAGTATTTCATTTACCACGATCGACGTATCCGACATATTAAATCTAAGAACCTTAATGTTCTAACATCATATCCGTCATCAACAATCCCAGAAATTCATGCGAAAAATATCGATTTCAAAAATACCCAACCTAATTAGACAAATTTAAAATTCGTCAACTTTTTCATTTGTCACGTCTGACTATTCCCGTATTGTATCTACTTCGCGACACGGATTTCTTACTTACAAAATTTTTATCCATCGCACAACTTTCAAAAGTTCAAAGTTATACGAAGAGAATTCAAAATTTTGTATAAATATACCATCGGTAACCTATATTTACCAAACATCACCATCTATATGCATATTCATTGTATTCAGGTTTCGATGACAACTTCCTATTGCTACTTGTGCACATATATATACGATATATATATCCTCTTTTATAGCTATATAGTTATACCTATAAAAATTTTCTTTTTACACTTTTAAATTACCTCGTGGTATATATACATTTTCTAAAGAAGACATATAAGCTTTCCAAGAACATAGTTTCACCTTCATTTGTAAGCGCGGTATACTTGTGCAATTTTATTTTATTCCCGCTCCTCTTTTGGTAAGTATTTCTTATTCCTTATTTCTTTTTTCTTTCCCTCTCTCTCCCTCTTAATCTACGGTATACTCTATATGCGTATATATTTGTATACGTTTCGCGCGTCAATTTTATTATTACATCGGGTTTATATATCCAAATGTTACAAAACTATCAATTATTATCATTGATTATTATATTTTACTTCGTTAATTATAGATTTTTTTATTCAATAATGAAAAATCATTAACAAAGAAATGTTGAGTCAGAGTAAAAATATAAATTATCTTCCATCATTTATATTATTATTACTTTTTCCATTATTTATTTCATTATTAATTATTATACTTTTAAAACTATACGCCATTCTCTTCGAATCAAACAATTAAACAATCACAAGTAAACAAACATGAAAGAAAAACAGAAAGGAAAAAAAGAATCTCGACAACCGAGCATAGTAACCTGTTAAAGAGCCTTAAAATTTCCAAACAATTTAATTCCTCTCGAGTGGTGAACTCATTTTGAAAGAAAGAAACACGGAACAAAACTACGTTAATCCGCGTTTAAGTAATTACAAACTAGAAACATGGAGGCTTCTTCTCACATTCCCTCCCATGGCGCGATGACAGGAGTATTCAACTTGCCGTTTAAAAGTAAACCTCTGTACCGAAACGGAAGCCGAAAACAAAAGAACCCAACAGCAAAAAAAGAAAAGAGGAAGAAAAGAAAAACCAACACACACATACACGCGCACATTGGAATGACATAATTTAATGGATGTATATATGTATGTAAAAAAGGTTCTTTACTAGGTTAAACGTAAATGTATATGTATATATATACATCGGCAACGTGCAAAATGAAATGGCTATTTGTGCGTGAACCTGAGAGAGAGGATCAATTACGAGACGCTCACGTACAATAGTTACGGCGCAGATATATCTATATATACGTGCACGTTCTCGATGTACATTCTTGAACAAAACTTTATAACGCCGCGATTCTTCGATGGAATTATGGAATTTTCCAATTTTTCTCGTTAATTAATTTGAGTATTTGCGGTATTTCTGTTTGTCGGGCGTTTTTCTTAACGAGATATATATGGTTGCGCATTTGTCCGGAAACCCGGTGAAACATACGAGTAGTTTGTCATTCGTAATAAAAAGAACAATAATGTCGATATAAAATATATACATATAAATAAGTGTTAAAATTTATGTATGTATAAAATTATATATTTGCGTGATTTAAGTGAAAATCAAACTATATGTATACCGTTATACTAATTCGTAATTTACGAGGAATTATTTAGTTTAATTAGTACAACGAGTGTAATTATATACCCAATCGAATAGGTGTTAGAAACGTATATGTACCCAATTGTAACAATTTGGTGTCAGTTATCCTATATACGGATGACGTTACAATTTCACGAAGAAAATTAAAATGTAAACTACCGATGTTTACAAAGAAGAAAAAAGGAAAAACTACGTTGAATATTGATGAGAAAGAAACAAAGTTGATTTTTACATCATCAGATAAGAGAATGAGAGTAACAACTACTTATATATATATATACACATACAGACATACACACACTGGTTTGTAATGAGCCAAAGCACATATAATTAAAAAATTTAGGTTACACGTAAACCTTAAAAAGAAGAAATTAAATGTTTCTTGATACATCGAGGATATTTTATAACGATTAGGAATTTTTTATGTGTTTTTTTTTAATTAGATTTTATACTAATTAAATTCAACTATTCATTGTCTTAATTACATATAATTTACCGTTTTTAAATATATATCTATTATACACATGTGTATATATATATCGAGGAATAGTGTATGTGCAATTCTTTTGATAAGGTAACATTATGTAGTCAATGTAAATTAAAAGTATTTTATATAAAGGTGTTAGTAAACCAGATTACTTTTATAAACGGGTATCAAATGTTTGATTTTTATATATACGCATGTGTAATTATACGTGATAGAGAATGATAAATAAATCATCACGAGGGAAGGGAGATCGTTAGACTTTTTTTCTTAATTTCTGTTTAAAAATTTATTACAATATTTTGCTGTTTATGATTGCATTATATTGTCAATTGTATGCAGTAATTATACTGACTATTGAATTCGAAAATTTACTTTTCATCTAGTTAAATGATTATCAATAAAAAGAAATAATAAATTGAAAATTAAATTTATACGATATGCAATGCTTTAAACAGAAAGAATTACGCGGTTTAATAAAGTTATGTTTGTTAAATAAGAACAAACGTAAGTAGTAATTGAGGATGCTGAATGCTAATTTTACTTAGTAGCGGTTTTTTAGACGTCTGTGTAGAATAACATATTAGGAAAAAAAAAACAAGAAAATAGAAGATTCTCTATCGTACAATAAACCAGCAATAAAAAATAATCAAAATATTTTACTGTTCAAAATTACATCATTAAATGAAAATTTTGTCAATATGTTGGTATCTTATATTTAATTGTATTTACATAAATGTTTCGTTCAATTCAATCTTGTTACGTTTGGCACTAACAGTTCAAAATTAGAGTAAGTTTTGTACTAATTACAACAGTGTATATTTTAATTTTACATCTCCATAAATAAAACGAAATGTATTTATTTATTTCAAACAGTTTTTCTTGAGATGCATAATAATACAGACTGAATCACCCATAGAAAATGGTTTGAAGTTACATCCTTCAATGAAAGTCCTACTGTATTAAATTAAATTTTTTAATAAAAATTTATCTATAAATAATTATAAATAAGTAATAAATAATTTTGTTTATATATATATATATATATATATATACATACGAGTAAATATCGAGTAAAGTGAAAACTAGTTTATCCTCAATCTTAAAAAGAAGAAAAAATAAAAAATGTATTAAAATATTCAAAGGTTTAATTTTAAATGAAAAATTGTCTATGAATAATGTGTCAGACTATACTGATAGTCGAGTAAAACGCCTAACAAAGAAACTAGATGATTGTTTATTTCACAAATATAATGAGTAAAAATAAATAACAATATTTAAACTTAAATTTTTGAATAAATCTTAAACCATTAGAAATTAAATTCATTAAATGGTAAATTATCTATAATAATTGTTGAAACTTAGTTATAGATCACACTGATAAATTCGAGTAAATCAAGTGAAAAGGAGGAAAAAAAAAGGAAATAGAAACTAGAAGATTGCGTTAAGTAAATGAAAGGCAGAGTCGCAGGCACGTATAAACCCCCTAAGTAACTTTTGTCTAGGACGTTACCTCCCATCTCAGGTAAGCTAATCTCACGTGAGTGCCCCTCTCTCTCTCTCTCTCCGTCTCTGAAAGCTCTATACTCTGTTCCACGAAGGAGGTATACGTTTGAGGCTCGTTTGGCAAGCGGGTCATCAGGATGCTCTCCCCGTAGTGTGTTTTGGTTCAGGGCTCGCTAGCTCGTACCTCCTTCGTATCTCTTTTTCCCCCCCTAGCGTACGAAACAGCGCGTGCAAATGTATATATAAGAGGAGTTGCCACGGGGCGTCGTTTGATCAGTCGACTATGGGCAGGCTGTGGCTCCTGGGTATCGGGTTCTCGTTGCTCGTCTCCCTGATCGAGGCGAGGACGACCGACGGTTACGCCAAATTGTTCGGCAGATGCGCCAAGGACAAGACACCGTTCGAGTGTCTCAAGAGGCGGGCCCTTGAGATCCTCGACGGCGCCATCAAGGATGACACGGTTTACGTGGTCAACGATTACGTGTCGATCGCGAGGGACGACAAGGCCCTCGCTGCCAAAGCGAGGTCACTCGAGCTACACCCACTCGAGAACTCGACCTCCAGGAGCTTGGACGACCAGTTGGATGCCAAATTTTACGATTATCTGAACTCCAGGAGCATCAAACTCACGATACCTGGCGATGCTTTCGAAGGTAATTACCATTTATTCAACTTTACTTTCGATCGAATATCAACCTTTTTTTCTTTTTTTTTTTACTTCTGTTTGGGAGTGTATATAACAAGTGGCTCTTTTTTTCTTAACCGTATCCTCGTTTTATAGGAAGGAAGAAAGATAAGAAAGGAGGCATGGGCGGTCTTATGATGGGAGGAATGGCACTCGCAGGTAAATATTTACGAGATCACCTTGTCTAATATAATAGCTAAAAATAGTTATTTAGTTTTTCTTAAAGTGCAGCTATACATTTCTTCTTTCTCGATTTGCATTTGTCGTTATTACATTTCTTAGTCTCTGGTATTGCTCGTAAGTTGTAAAAAAAAATTTTTTTTATACAAAAACAGTAGTAAACGAGTACGCGTATAGACCTTCCTTAAATTTAAAATTTACATTATAATTGATACAATATTCAAATCTTAATAAACGTAAGAACTAAATGTACTTATTTTAAATTTACACACGTAATACAAGCGCTATCAAAATTCAACCTAGCAAACGTTAGCGACCAAAGTATTTGTTGCTAATTTAAAATTAAAATTCAATTTATACGTATGCATTATCGAACGTTAAACATTTTAATATTATTTTTTTTAATTGTTGATATCACCTAACAAATATTAACTGAGAACATTTATAATTTATGGATTGAAAATTATAATAAGTAATAAATTCAAAATTAACAATATCTACATAAATAATTTCACACAAGTGTCGTTAAAATGTCTTTCAATTTATATACATATTTATTTATCTAATCAGTAAATTTACCTTATTGGTGCGATTTGATTACAAACATTATAAACTTACTTTAAACTTAAAAATAAAAAATAACAGTTATACAATTTTGATATAATATTTCAAATAACAATAGTGCACACTACATTATACTTTTTATTTCTTTCCTTTCGTTTTATTCGAAATATAACAATTTATATTATTTCAATTTCTCCTCTTCTCTTTGATATTTCAATAATCGAATATTATTTCCATCCTCTTAAGCCTTTAAAAAAACTGTGATACACCGTACAACAAAAAATAATGTATATGTAAAATATACATGTATATGTAATATGTAAAACTAATTGTATACAACAAAAAAGAGATGAATTGTCTACACAGAAACTAATACATAATTAAAAGTAAACTTTTGGAAGGAAAAACAGTAAAATCGTATATAACCGTAAGTTTCTTACGAGAACGCTCGTAGAAATTAAGACACAAATTAACGGACGGTACGTTTGTACGTGTGCGTGTGTGTGTGTGTGTGTATTTTTTTTAATAATGTCTTTTAACCAAGGCTCGAGTAGACTCGGATAAAACACAACGTATAACAGTCGCATACCTCTGTGTATATGTAATCTCGGCTCTATTTCACTCCAGTTTTAAACGGCGTGTTTAATAGCCGTGCCCGCTGTTTGTACCGAGATTACGTTAATTTACAAAACAACACCTAACGATTTACCTATGGAACGCAGTGTCTGTGTGTGTACCACCTAAGATCATTTTACGGATTATTACTTCATTATAGAAAATTTCATACTCGACCTTTTTTTTCTTGTATATCTTTTAATTAATTGATCATTGGGTTATGTTGTTAATTAAAATTGTAACTGTTCGTCGGAACTACTTGTGTATGGTTGGCAAATTGAAAAATATGATTAATTATAATGACGTGGATTAAAATTCTTTTTCTTTTTGAAATTCCTCTTAAAAAATTTTATTAAAATAATACAATGAAGACGATCGAACTAAGTGATTGCGTCGAGTAAAATTTTTTTTATTTAGACAAATTAGTACATTTTATTATATCTTAGAAAATTATTAAATTTATAAATTATTAATTTCTTATACATTAAATTTCTATTCATTGAATAAAATGTTTCATACATTGAAAATAACAGTTTGAACTGTTAGAATAAAAAATGTAGTATAGTTTGTAGAAAAGTTTACTAATAGTTAAAACAAAAATTAATCTATCTTTATTAAATATAATATATTTATAAATATTTTTATAGTATTTTTATAAGTATTTATAGCTATTTTTTTATATATATAGTTTCTTACATTCAATAGTTTAGTACATACATAGAAAAATCCTCATAAGATACTATATCACACTGTATATCTTATTATATATCAAAAACTTTTGATTGTTATGAAATTTTAATATTTAACTATGACTTGTTCCTTTATTTTTTCCAATTTTTATTTGTTCTTCAAAAATTAATATATCACGGTTAAAAGTAAACAGTCAACCAAAAGTTGCACGTTTTCCGACAATACCACACTTACAATCAGTCTTCTTTTTAACATAACATTATATTCTCCATGTGCACCACTTCAATGCATAAATTATTGTAATTTCCGTTTATAAAAAGAAGAACAATATGTTTTAGAGGTAATTACATTAGTTTTACATGTATACACGCACACGCGTCAATTTGAGATGGAATCAAAACGAAACTGCGAATTTTCACCATTGTTTCAATAAAATCTCAAGTACGAGGAAAATTAACCTCTTTAAGCTTCTATACATACGAGAAAGTTGTGGAAAAAAAAGAACGCGGTTATAGGATAATCTTGTTAACCCATCTATTTAATACACAATGCATCAACCTATCGTGCGTGCGTGTGTGTGTGTATATTAAAAAAAGATTGACCCTCTTTTTACCGTGTAATTGGAAAGTTTAATACATAAAAATTGCGGTCAATGCTAATTAAATAATCGACCGGTATAATCATGCATCGTAATCATAAAGTTTAATTGCCATAATTTCTCGTGCGTTATGAAAGTTTCCATCTTCATCCATATTTGCCAATTCTATCGTCTACATACAATTTACGATTATCGTTAATTTATTATTTTTTTTTCTTAACTATAGTCATTATTATTTTATATACTAATAGTATTTCGAACAGTTAAACGATCGATTCGCACGGTTAAACAAATATTAAAAAAAAAAACAGCAACAACATTGCACACGTTTCTATATGTAATCAGTGGCTTAGCGCGTACGGGTGTCTATAGAATTATCGATTTTCCAATGGAAAACAAATCATCGTGCAATCATTTCGTGAATTGGCAAAACAGATATACTCGCGATGGTTAGCATAGTATGCGGAAAGCCATACAATTCAACGACGTTAAACTAACCTCCTTAAGAGAATGTCAGAGTTGATTATACATTTCCCACATCTTCCTTTTACAAACATTCCTTTCGTTTAATTTTTTTCAATTTTACTATTTACACACACACACACGCGCGCACACGTGGATGATCGTCTAACTTTTCTTTTTACTCGATCTTACTTTACGACCGGTCTTTTTTTCGCGCACATCATCTTGTTTGTCGTATTTAACGTTATTAAGGTTATGAATGTGTATGAAATTGAAATATTTATTGGGGATAATGAATTGTTTATACTATACTACTGATATTTTCAAAAATTTCGATTAGGACTGGAAATTAAAATTTTATATACATATATAAAATGTTAAAATTCGATGTCAATATAATGAAACATGTTACACTTGATTTAATTATTATTATTACGATACACAGTTACAATAATGCAGAGTGAATATTATAATATAATATTTGTGCAGAAAAATGAATTGATTAAAATATTTTTTTTTATTTTTAAAATTTAGTGTATTTAATAAAACGTTTTGTTGAACATAGATGATCTAAACAAATATTTGTTCGATATATCGATAAATAATTATTAAAAAGCGAATGTTGTTTTGTTTCCAGCGATTATACTTGCATAAGTTCGATAATTAAAAGAACATTTCCTCGGTTCAAATCAAATTCAACATTAGTTTGAATGAATAATATTCAATTTAAATGAACATTCAAGGTAAAAAAATGTTAAATATCAATTTAATTCGTTAAATTTTTTACGCGCTCGCAGCATTCCCCGCATACCAAAAAAAATAAAGTAAAGAATCTCCTGTTAAATAATAATTACAACATCGTAATAGCGATTCAAAGAATGCGGCGTATGTATAATATAATACGCACAAATGCATAAAAGAGACGAAAGAATTCGAGAAAGGAAAAAAAGGAAATGTCGGCACTTGGCAGGCATAAACGAAGAATAACACATATTCACTAATGACGTTTGATTGCAGGTATGCTCGCACAGCTGGCTTTCGGTAAAATAGCGTTCTTAGCTGGTACGGCGCTTCTGACAGCCAAGATAGCTCTGGTACTGAGCGCCATAATTGGTCTCAAGAAACTCGTCTCGGGTGGTGGAGGTGGTCACGAGGTCATCTACGCCACTGCCTCCGAGCACCATGGTGGTGGTTACGGGGGTGGGTGGCAACGCGCTCTAGACGCGATACCGATCACTTGAATCACTCGAACATTCGATACATCCTCAAACGTTTTTTTCTCCTTTCCTCGCCACGATCGGGAATCCTAACTTCTTCCCCTTCTTCTTCTTCTACTTCTTCTTCTCATTCTCTTCTTCTGATCATGTAGGCACGCCACCATCGTTGCACCCGATTTATTTATTTATTTATTTATTTATTTATTTTTATTGTTACCACGTCCGTATATACATTACGCGTTTGATCTTTCGTGTAATTCATTTTAAATACGACTACCAAATTTTTTTTAACGCTCTTTATACACGGATGGTTTGTTACGTAAATCGATTTAGAAATATTTGTCTTCATGCGAAACCAATTGTGATTGTGCACATCGTTCGTTTAAGATATTTCGTGTTAATACTTACCGTGCCCCGACTTACCTTCAATCGATTACCAATGTAAAACTGTATATTCAATTTGTAAAAAAAAAAAGAAACAATGAATCATCGTTCATCTTTACCGAAGCGAGAATGCGTCAAACAAATATTTTTACTTGATTTATGTGCAATAAAGGTCCAATAAAGATGCTTTATTCGTTGGTTTGTTTTTTTACCATTTATTTATTCATCACCTAAATTCGCTACTGTAACCAAAGATATATATTTACGATATAGTGTCTATTTATTAAAAATAGTTCAAAAATACAAAAAAAAATTGTTTATAATTTTTATTTATCAAAAAACTCTATACATCCGTATTGTTTCATAATTAATAGCGATATATAATTATGAATCCATATCCTGCAAATTAAAAAAGTAATTTCATAATTTTTATTCATTAAATAAACATCAATACATATTTATTATTCGTATAATTAAAATAAAGCATTATTATTATTATTGTTGCTCTTTTACCGTTAATGTTATTAATATCGATTGCGATACAAATATTTACCAGTACCGTTAATAATTTAAATAAAAAATTCATAATTTTTATGTACTAAAAGTCTTTCTATACATACTCACTATTCGTCATAAATCGCAATATAATTGTTAACCGATAAAAAAAATTTTCTTAATTTTGAATTTGTTAAAATCTCTATATACCTACAAACTACTCATAATTGATCACGATATAATAATTAATCCATAACGTCGAAAATGAAAAATAATTATATACGCGACAAGACGGAACGTAACGTTTTTCACGCCGCTACGGGCAAATGTAACACGCCCGCGTAGATAATTAGAGTGAAAAATATGCGCGCACATAGAAATTTGCAAGCGTAAGATAATGTATATGTGTGTATATATACACGTGCCTATTTTCTACGTTACAACGAGGCTCTGACCTTTTAGCGCGTAAAACCAATTAAGAGTAAGGAGTTTGTTTTTTTTTTGTGTAGGTCAACGGGTTGGTGCATCCATCTTTAAGATACATGACAAAGATTTTTTGATTGTTAACCACGATATACGAAATAGCCGTTGTTTTATGAAGAATTTTACTTCGTGTATATACCTGTTTACTTGTTTAATTTTTCGAGTAACGGTGTCTCGATGTGGAACTATTTGTAATACGTAAATTGCTCGCGGTGAAAGATTTTGCAGTAAGTAAAATATCGAGGAGTGGGAGTTTAGAAGATTTAATTAAAAAATTTTTTTGGCATTTTCAAAAATTCTTCTCGACATCGTTATAGTAGTACATAATAAATAATTTCATTATAAATCGGTGTCAATATGCATAATTTATATATTTTTTAGGGGTTAGATAAAATAATTTTGACGAATTTATTGGACATTTTTGTAGAAATCACCTTATTTTGACCAAAAATGCACTGATTTCTAGGAGGGTATAGTGCAATGTCTTTCATCATTATCTTAATTTTCACTCAGAAAAATATTGTATATTGGATAGTACACGTAGGTAATGATAGTAAAATATTATATTGACTAATATTTATAAAAATCATATTTCCATTTTTTTTTTGCATATCGGTATTCTGTACTCCTATTACTATCAAACGATACATTATTTTTCTCATTACCTCTGCAAAAACAGTCGCAAAAAGTTTAGCGAAATAAAAAAATATAGATTAATCTTTTTTTCTAGTGATGTACCAGCATCCGCAAATAAATTATTGTTTACTAGAAAAATAAAAAAGTGGAGTTTTAAAAGATTTATTTTTAAACTTATACATTTACAATTGTAAAATAGTATTTAACAGCGAGATGAAAAATTTGAAAACCTCAATAAGAAATTAATAAATAATTATATGTAAAAACGGTACATAAACGGGACATAAACTAATCAATTTTAAAAAAAATGGTTCCGTTACATGGTCAAAAATATCTATACTTCTAACCTCAAAATAATAGAAACAATCATCTTTTACAAGAATAAGTTTGTATAATTTAAATAAATTTACACCATAATTTATACACTCATTTATTTAATTTAATTAAATAATATTTCTCTAAATACATATTCTACGTATATTTACATATACAAATAACAATTTCAATTAATTCAAATACACAATACATTTTTATCCTTGAAATAATAATAATTAATAAATATTTAAACGATCACGTGTGTGTCCATTAGGTTTCTATATCTTTTTTGTCAATAATAAAATCGTATTTTCTCACACCTAGGTAACGCAAAGTGGATAATAAACAACGAGACTTGCAAGACCTATATACTAATACGTATATACTATATATATCCCCATATAAAAATGCCTCTTATAAATTAAATAAAAAAAATCAACGTTTTATAGGTAGTTAATTTTGTATTTTAATAGAACACCTCGAACATAAATTAGAAAGTACTGACAAACAAAATAGTCGATTACCTGGAATTTGAAGAATCACGATAAATTGATAGACAAGGAAAATAAACAAATTCTTCTACCTGTATCATTTCACATTTACATAAACGTAGGCAGTGACTGTGATTGTTAATTATTATTCTAAATAAATATTTTTATTTTTCTCAAATGCGCGTATTCGCACTCCGAATAAATAAATGTTTTTTTTACAATTACACGGTTACAACGTGATCTATAAATAAATGTGTATAGTAATAACACGACATTGTTGTAATATATATTTTTAATTAATAAATAATTTTTAATTTATTATAATTAATAATTAACGTTATTATTAACAATATATATTTTTCTAATATAAATATCTAATGGATATACACTTAAATCCTAATAAAATCTATACAGTCTTTAACGTAATTTTATAATTAAAAGTAATAACAATTAATTGCCTGGACGATTGCGAAATTTCGCTGTATAATGTACAATAATATTGGAGATTCAACATTTCTATAAAATGTCAATCATTATAAATCAACATTTCGTTTGTTCATCGATATGGACAGTTAACCACCCTCACATCTCTCTCTCTCTAGAAAAATAAAAATTCTCATTTTGAAATTTAATGGTGTTTTTTTTTGTACTGTCGATTTCGCATAGTCGGCATGGCGAGTCAAAGGAAAAAAAATATAAAGGGAAATATGAATATAATTTGCTAGATTATTATCGTCATGCTCTTCGCCTTCTTCGACTTCCGCCTTCGTAACCGCCTCCGTGATCGTAATCGACGCTTGTACTGTGCGTTTGCACGTGACTGTATTGCGGATGCTTCACTATCTCATAAGATGTCTTGTGATCTGTAAATAACGAATATACGAGTAATTGTTTAAACGTGAAAGAACAAAGTTTCCATTTTTTTTCTCGTCTTTTAGTAATTATGTTCGATAATTCGATAAACGCTTTTGAGATATTGAACAGGATGGTATGTATATATATATATTATCGTGCTGATCAAATGTAATGTATATATGTATATATGTATATATCAAACTCATTATATACGAATGTGTACGAGCAGTGATTGGTTAATGTGAAAAATAAAAAAGGAGAGAAAAATGTATAAACACACCGAAAAAAATACAAGATTTTTTAACACTGGTGAATTGATGCATCCCAATGTTTACATACCAGAGTTAAAGAGAATCTGGAAGTGTTTCAGCGTTAATGGGGCTTAATCTATAAATTAAAAATAAAAAATATGGTTTTCTAAAGTATCGTGCATATTCACATATGTATATTTTTTTTTTGTTTTTCATGAAGAGACATAATAAAAAAGAAAAATATCCTTATACGAATTTGTTGATCGTAAATAAAGAGAATATTTAATTTATTTGTTTTGCGTAAAGAAACTTACCCGTTTTCTTAAGTGCCAATCCAATTGCTATTGCCAGTGCTACTTTAGCTACTATCAGTGCTTTACCAGCTAGTAATGCGACACCGTGTATCATCATGTAGAGCATTGCTGCTTTGGTTATACCAGCTAGTACCATTATATATCTTCCCATACCCTTTTTCTTACCCTTTTTACCTCGCCCTGCAAAAGATAATTTATCTTTTCATTTGCCATTCGGTGTCATTTGTTTCATCATTTGTCATCACATTGCGTATCTAACAGATCGTATCAATTTGTACTAGATTACTAGAAGTAATTGATTATTTCATGGACGAAAAAAGGCTTTGCAGTAAAATAACGAATATCAAATTAAAATCAATAAATTTTGCCATTATTTCGTATTCTAAATCATTGTCATCTTACGTTAAGGATAATTTATAGTTTTATATACTTAACGCTAAATTAGATGTACAAATTAATTTTGTAAAATTTCTAATTTACATTCGCGCGTATCGTAAGTAGTCGCGATGAATTAAAGGGAATCAGTTTAGTAAGTGGAATTGAAGAAAATAATATCAAGAATCGACAGTTGGTAATAGACAGTCTACAATTTGTCTTTGAACTCATGTAGGTTGTGTAGCTCAACCATGACTATCCGCTACTTCTGTGTAATGCTTCTTACGTATGGAGAATCGAAGGAATTTCGTACAAAGTTACGGTGATACACTTTATTTTTTAAATCGAAGTCATTCAAAATTTACCGAGAAAATAAACAAACAAAAAGAATGGACTAGTATCAGTTACTGCTCCTTGGTAGAAGATAGTTGAGTTTTACCTGGGAACCGAATAATTTATCATCGACACTCGTGTGTATATACCCACCGTGTTAAATATTGATAAATCGAATTACAAAAGGAAAAAAAAAAGTGTAAATCGCAAAGTGGTTAAATGGAGATATAATGACGGGATTACCTTCTTCAAGGGCAGTTCCATCGCCATCGTAATCACCGTCTTGATCGTTCCAAAATTTAAAAAAATCATCACGATTATCTTGGCTATCCGATTGATTAAAACTCATTCGCGCTTCGCGATCCCGGACCGACAAGTTCGCGCACTTCGGGTCGGAGCAACGCGCAACACCACCACCAGCACCCTCGTCATCGTGCAGATCACCACTACGAACGCGTTGTAGTAACCCCTGCCTGGGGTAAGGATTGGCGGTGAGGCCACTACCGGCCAGTAGAACAAAGAGAATCAGTCGCGTTAGCATCCTTGTGATCAACTAGCCGCGGGCGCGACTCAACATTTTCATTTATAGCGGCACGCGAAGCTCAATTAGGATGCGGTCGGGGCTGCATGTCGCGAGCATACAGAGCGTGAATTCGCACTCCTCATCGTCTGGTATAGATAGGACCTCCTTCGGTACACACATACATTTTTTCCTTCTTTCTTATTTTACTGAGGCTCGCGTGTATTGCCGATTCGCTAACTGATTGGGATAACTGCGATTTGAAGGAACTATTCTCTCTCTCTCTCTCTCTCTCTCTCTGTAGACCTTACGGCAAGATCCGCGTTTTTATTTTGGTCGGGTTAATTGCGATCCAACTGCAGTGTACTAGGCATCATTTTTCTGTAATTGATATATATCGCTCTTCTCCCGGTGTTTCTGTCCTGCTTTCGGGGAAAAAAAAACACTCGAGATCGGATGAATTTCGTTTGGATCTTTAAGGAAGTAGACCCTGCCATTCGCATTTTAATTGTAACACCTGCGTTCAACGAAATCGGGTATGGGTTGGTTAACTGAAAAACTACTCTTGTACCGAGTGGATATACATCCTCATATTCTATTTGAAAAAAACGTAAGTCGTTGTAGTTTTTTCTTCACTATGCGTGTCAAAATTGTTATTTCTTTTATGCGAATGTACATCAGAGTCTAAAGAATAATTTACATTGTATTCAAGTATTAATTTAAATCTATCCGACCCTTCAGAATTTTTTCCTGCGTCTCCAAGTGAGAGCATATGTATGTAACAAATGGTAAAAATTATAAAAGATATCTAAATTATCTGAATATATATTGTAGTGCCAACTTGATTAAAAAGTGTCAATCTGTTTCTTAATTTGCATTGCGATTCTCGACCATAAATACATAAACAAGCGAAAGTTATAGACGCGTTTATATTTTCTAAATACTATATTTAATTTTTTAAAATAAATGATAGTATTAATCTAAAATAATAATAATACAAGTAATGAAAAAAAAATTAACAAACACATTAATGTCAAATTAATAAATAATAATAGTTTTAATGTATAATAATAATATAATTGCTATAAATGAGAGCGAACAATTTTGCTAATTTAGAAAAATATTAAAAATTTAATATTATAAAAAAAATTTGACTAAAAAAAATTTGGTTAAAGTTTATGACTGAGTTTCAGTTAAGATTAACTGATAAGTTCGATACCACTTAACAATACGGTTATAATAACTACGCAGTAAACGCTATTGACCTACGAAACTGATTGTCACGAATTATAAATTGCCGAAATCGTCGGATTGTAGTATAATTTTCTTAGCTTCTAACAAAACAGTACCCGATTTTTTTTCAGTTTACCATATACAATACCAATTTCAGTCTCTCATCTATACATACAAAAAAATATAATAATACATTTAATATTTCCAAACAATATTACTTACTCGATCTATTAATTTACAAGGTTGTTTCAATGTTTTTTTATAACAAAAATTGATCTACTGTCATTATTTTTATCAAAAAATGATCATTAATTAGCTACTAGAAACTAGTTATGATACGGTACCAAGATTTCCAGAAGTTATTTTAATTTTATTTTAAAACATCCTTGTTTGACTCCATTTTGGCCAAAAATGGACTGGAAATTAATACCCTGCGAGATCAACTAGTTTCAGTGTTCGCTATCCCTAAAATAATATCATACTTTTAACTATACAGTATTTTTCAAATATAAGAATTTTGCGCTTTATGTATGCCAACTCGGGATCCATGTTCTCGAAACATTCTAATACGTTGAGCAATAACAGTATTCAACAAGTATACAGTATTTTTATTCAAATGATAGAACATTATTCATCTCCAACGAACCAATAATCGTCAAATTAATTATTTATCATCAACGTCTCGGACATTTTAATTAATCTGATAATTTGGTATAGAGATCAGTATATGAATATCAATATTTTCAATAACTACACTTTTATAGACGAACAGTAAATTTAAGAACACGTATGATCACATTGGATATTTGTTTTTATTTATTTCTTTATGTTGCATTGACATAGTGTGTAACGACTACATTATACATATTTCTTAATAATATACATTCATAAAAAAATATACTTATATAATGATACAATAATTGGATATTTCTTTCAGTGAAAAGAGAATAAAAAGGGCATGTATATATATACCCGAATTTATTTAAAAATTAGATCTGTTTATTGGAAATGCCAACATTTGGTTGGTCGATGAAACGGTTTTTGTCGAATATTTCTATCGATTTAACGAGTGGAAAACTCGCAAGTGAAAAAAAATATGACACTTAGCTCGAACGTAACCTACAAGTTTTAAAGTTAAATTATGGATCGACGTATATTAACAGCATCGTAAAATCTATACCCACCTTACTACCAACAACGAAAAAAGAGCATCTTGTATCGACATACCGGCATACTATAAACTCTCACTAATACCTTTAATTCTTCTTAAAAACCCATTTTTCATCTATTAAAACTGTGTAGATATTTTTTCATTTCCTTAACTATAGTAACTAGAATTGCAATCATTTTTTGATATGTTTTTTTTACTAAGAAACTATTATTTATTTTTAGTTTCTAGGGATCCTAAAATTATTCTAAAAATGTCTAAATCACAATAAGGTAGTGTAAAAAAACCCATTCATTAAAATCATACAATACATTTTACTTTTAACTATACTGAAAAAAATATAAATAAGTATCACTCAAAAGTAAACTCAAACGTAAATTTTTTTCGAATAGATTCCATTTAATTATAGAAGAATCGACTTAAGGAGATGTCGGATTTAGAAAATGGTAATTATTTATATTTTTTTTATAAAGGAAAGAATAAATTTTTGAAAAAACCCTGAACGACCCTGTCCTTAGGCATGTTTTAAACAGTATACTCAAATTTTTTCAGATTTTAAAATCTGTAATTTAATTCTGATTTTTGCGTTGAAATTTCATACCTTTTTAGGTCAATAATTACTGACCGAAAATTGTTTATTCAATTATCATTAACATATTTATTTTTTCTCAAAAAATCAAAACGTTATGCTCTCGCTTTTGCTTTAAACTATGCATATGAATTTTTTCAGATTTTTATTTCAATATTTCCAACATAACATAATATAATATAATAATTCTTATGTTGAAAGGTGTAGATCCCTGTAACTTCGGTCCGACATCCCGTTAATTATAAAAGAATTATTTTATATCATGCAGCTTTTCCGTTAAAGTCATATTAAAAAAAAATTTTTTCTAAGAACAAGAGTCCATATTTTTCAGTGAGAAACTGCACCGCGGGACTTTTAAAATTACATTCCAAGCAAATCCATTTATCTCAACACCTTCAAAATACAAAATTCAATTTTCAATTATTATCTAAAACTCTAATAACCGATCCGCAGTCAATATTTTAATAGTCAAGCGGACTAACAACGAAGATTACAAACATAAAATTAACGATTGTCTCTATGTATGTATATATATATATATATATAAAAATCTTATGGTACATAAATTTGAAACTTTATAGAAAGCTTGTTTTAGTTATATATATCGACGATGTTAGGATACTACATAATTGCTGAAAGTAGGCTATTAAGCGAAATGGGTTGTTAAAGTTACAATGCATTATCTATGCAAGAAAAAAAGTGAATCACTATGGATGAGAAAAAAAAATTCAAAGTTATTAAATTTCAAAAAAAGAGAATACTTTTTTTCACGCCAAAGAATTCCAGAAATATATATTTTCTTCTTGTTTAATAATAATGCACGCGCCGAATCGAGGAAGCGTGAAATACCAATACGAATTAACGGTAATTATGTAAATATCAGCTGGTAATGTTTTTATTAAATGTAATACAACACTGTTTTAATGAAATAAACGAATCCGCATAAAATCATCGTTAGTTTTATATAAGATTAATATACACACACCGAGTGTATAAAACATGTGATATAATCTGTGTGCGTTGTTTTTTTTTTCTTCCTTTCTTTACTTTATGTTCTAAGACCCGATTTCAATGATCCACTAAGCGGGTAATTCTTGTTCAGGTGTTGTAATTAAGTGGTCCACATAAATTTTTCGCTGATTCTCCAATTGTCTTAAAATTTATAGCCAATTTATCTTGCTAATAAAGTAAATCGTATTTAATTAATGTTTCGTTGGACCTACTTAAAAACACGCGAAAGTGAAGCGTACGTATACCTTCTTTGGAAAACTGTATAAAATTTCGAGATATATATATATATAAAGTGTAAAAGTGAAGATATTAAACAGCAGACTCAGAAAATTAATTTTCTAATGTGTAAATATAACAAAAAATTTGCACCATCTGATTATCTTCGATTATCAAGATTTAACCTAGTTTATAATATTTTCTTTTACGTTCGTGAAAATAAAAATGAACGTATAACGAACATTGCTTATATACGAAGAGAGAAAGATAATTACAAGTTTTTTTATCGCAGGAAAGAGGAGCGTTTAGTTTACTTTCGTAATCAAGCGGAAAGAGATCTCACACTTGAACTCTCCATTTTCGTCAATGTGTAGCAATAAATCATCTTACTTTTATATTAATTGAATTGTCTTAATTTTTTAATTTTCAAGTTATCTAATTAAAACTATATAGGAATTTTTTGTATTGTGTACGGTGTACAATAAAAGTTTTTTAAATTGTACACCTAATTTTTAACCGTTTATTGTGGACGATAAGTTTATTAACAAACTTTTTTAGTGCATAATGATTGTGCACTTTGTGGTTTTTTGTGTACAACTATTGTACACAAAGTTAATTAATTTATTTAGTTGTTGCGTGCACACTGAGAGAAGAATTTATTTACAATTAAGATATATGTTAACTGTTAACAAATATAATTTTGAATATGGCCAAATAAGAAAATTATAACCATGAATGTACGACTATTATAATAAACCACATAGGTTATGTTGTGGTAAATAGCCGTTTGTTAACAGTTAACATCGGCAAATTTGATGCGAATATGAAGAAGTGTAATCAATACTAAATGTTGTTCTTCAGAAAAATGTAAGTTGATTTGAAATGTGCGCGATAATAAAAAGTATTTTAATAAACTATAATTAATATTTTATTCTTAAGCAACTATTAAATAAACATCGACGTTGTAAATAAATATATCAGTATTATTGGTAATTATTAATTTTATTATTATTAAGAATTATATATATATATGTACAAAACAATATATCAAAAATTGTAAAAACAAATCGTTATTTCTATTTGAACTTCTAATATTTGTCATTCTAGTACATGTGGTATTTTAAATTCTAATTAGAATGTTATAATTAATAATTTATTAATATGAATCGATCTATTTTGAATTATACACAGTTTATCAGGTATTAAAGTAAATAATAAGATTAGAATTAATTATTGAGTTATTATATAAGTTATTCTAACCTCATAAAGTGAATTATTCCAAGTTTTTTTCAACACCAGCTGGGATTTGTAACGTACGATCCAAGGCCACCTCGGATCTTTACATACCGCGCAATATTCTTAACATCGCAGTAAAATCGCACGCGAATTCGCGACGCCATACGCGTATCGTATTGCATCCGGTTCGGACAAAGGCGAGCATTGCCGACTCCATGCTGACTCGCGCTGAACGCGCGGAATTGACGGAAACCTATCGGCGACGGTTAGATAGACACGCTCCCAGTACCTGTTACCGGGCCAACATTCGCAACCCCAGCAATATTCGCACCGCCGCGAACATTCGACGGAAAAACCCCGAGTCCACTCAGCAAGAAAACGCTGACTCCAGGAGCCTCCCACCACCGGTGGAACGCTCCTCGAGCAGCCGATCCGGCGAATTCGTGGCAGAACAAAGCCATCGTCCACACGAGGCGAACGCAGAGAAGAACCGACGCCCCGACCAGGCGGACGCAGAACAAAGCCATCGCCCAGACCAGGCGGACGCAGAACAAAACCATCGCCCAGACCAGGCGGACGCAGATCAGACCCAGTGCCCAGACGAGGCGGTCACACACAGACGAGAGAATCCGATTAATCCTCGACCCGTCCGGTCGCACAAGAATCAAATCAGTTCCCGACCTGTCCGGTCGCAAGAGAATTAGAAGAGTCTCCGACCCGTCCGGTCGCACAAGAATCAGATCAGTCTCCGAGAGTCGACAGCTCCGAGCGACTAAGACTACAGATTGTAATCACACGACCGGACATCAGACGCGCACACGATACACACTGGCCTTTCTTTAGGACACACGAATAAATCAACTTATCTCAAGGGACATAACGTATCATACTTCCAATCCTCCTAATCGTGCTTGCCAACTTCGGTCGGCAGCCAACGCGACTCCAACATCCCACATCTCTTCAGGTTACATACGTAACAGATTACCGCTATTTAACTCAAAATTTATCAACTTTTACTATAGAACATTATATGTAACATTCGTTGCTAATTATGTCTAGAATTTATACTTCTGGGTTAGAATTTCTAATCTCAAGGTCAATGTTACATAAACTACATGCCAATATTCAACTTACAAAAAGTAAAAGTGCGCTAAAATTGATTTTTTTTATCCAGAAATCTAAAAGAAAGCTTAGAGCAATACCTTTCAAATGGTCTGTAGCATTTTTGTGGCCTTTAATTCTGTAAAAAGTTATGGCAATTTAAAGAAACACGAAATTTTTTTAAAAATTTAAATGGGAATTACCATGTTAATTTTTGTAAATTTTTTGTCTTTCTTTACATTATCATAACTTTTTACAGAATTGAAGGTGATAAAAATGCTATAGACCATTTGAAAGGTATTGCTGCAAGCTTTCTTTTAGACTTTTGGTTAAAAAAATCAATTGTAGCGCACTTTTACTTTTTGTAAGTTGAATATTGGCATGTAGTTTATGTAACATTGACCTTGAGATTAGAAATTCTAACCCAGAAGAATACATTATAGACATAATTAGCAACAAATGTTACATATAATGTTCTGTAGTAAAAGTTGATAAATTTTGAGTTAAATAGCAGTGAACCCAGCTGGTGTTGAAAAAAAAACTTGGAAAAATTCACTTTTTGAGGTTAGAATAACTTTTGAGCAAATAGATTCCAGTACCTAAAAATTTGGTGCATTTTAAAATTTTGATCGGACCGTTTCCCGTGGAATATCCCATATATATATATACTATATTTGCAGTCAAAGGCTCTAATATAAAGAAAGTTAAACGTTTATATGTATATAATTATATATTTTAGCAACTACTACTATAAAATATACACTGAAAAAAATTGTCTTTGCCAATAAAAATTTGGTTAACTTGCATGGTTTTTTTTAAAGATAAACTATTTACTTGTAATAAGAACAGATATTCTTTTCAGAATAGTTGTGTTCATACTACGTTTTACAATAATAACAACTAGAATCGAAAGTAATAGCTATTAAATTTTTAGAATTTATAAAAAAAATGTCTTTATTCATGTATACAAAGCGTCTATATATACAAAGTGTGTCCACTTTACATAGCAGTTCTTAAATAAAATACAGTAGAATAGTAAAAAACATAAGTAGAAGAAACAAAATGTAATAGTAAAAATTTTACATTGTGTAAAAGGTATTTTAAATACAAAAAATATATTCTAAGTTACTAGAACATTTGTTAATATTTAACTAATAAATATTTTGGTGATTGCTATAACAGTATATTTTATAAGAAAATCTGGTTATAGTAGCGATGTGATACTTTATAATAAATAGAAAAATGTGTGAAAAGTAATACTGATCAAGCATTACTAAGTGTTATTTATGGAGTAGATGATAGGAGAGAAACGAATAAAAAATTGACTGGACGACAACAAGACGCCAACCCCGGAACCGAAAGTTGCGAGTCCCGTAACCTAAACACTATAGTGCCTATAGGCTACTGACTGCGATTGCTTGCTGTAGTTGCATTCATCTTGATATACGCGTTTCGGTCACCCTACACTCTTCTCACAAGTGCCGCGCCAAGCGTATCGATATTAGTTACCTACACAAAAAAATTGTTATGAAAAATTACTATATTTTTACAGAACTCGACAGACAAACTTGAATAATGAGGTATTTTACTATTATCAAGGAAATAGTTACACTGAGAAAAATATTGTAGGAAAAATTACTAAAATCATGGTAAAAATTACTATATTATATTGGAAGGATGAGACATACTTTTATTGTACTAATTTTTAATATTTAACATAGTAATTTTTCTGACGACAAGATAAAAACGAAAAATAAATATTCTATTTTTTACTACACATTGGGGGATAAGTCTATTATTGTATTATTTACATTTATGAGATATTAAAGATTTAATAAATATATTTACGTTAGAAAAAAGCTGGAGATCCGCGGATTCGAACCGACGACCCTACGGGGTAGAAGTCCTGTGCCTTACCGACTGCGCCATTTGAACACTTTGGTTTGGTAAACTCGAATCGTCCTTATATGTTACACGAAACTTTTCAAAACAGTGGCTGTTTGTTTGTTTAACATTAACGTGTAATAAGTATATGTACGATCCCCAAAGAATAAAATCAAATAGAATATATAGTTATGTAGCGCCTTGCTACGTACGCTGGAGCTAAATAAATTATGTTTATTCAAATCATTAATTATATTCATTATATGTATATATTGTAAAAGATTTTGTAAATACACACAAACACCCAAAACAATACACTCATACATATCCTTCGGGTGCAGCTCAGTCGCAGGTAATTAGACCCGTTTGTCCCTCGCTATTCTTTCTTCAGTGGGAGTTGCATTTTCATTCCTCCCTGGCGGACAACGGTATTTTTTATTACTTGCACGGCACACTAACGCATTCATCGACAAGTTCAAACCGGCAACTCATTTATTTCACCTGGTACCTAAACATCCAAATTTTCCATCATCCCTTCTACTCTTTTCCCGAGGTTACCTGCGAATGCACTTCGAACCCGAGGAACACAGTCATTCGGACACTCGCACCGTGCACATCACGCTCATACACAGTCGGTCCGACATTCACACCGCGCACTCCACCCGCACGTACACAACACACCGTTTTGTTTTTGTTTAAATAAATATTATTGTTTTTAACAATATTAGTATTTATTCTTTTACTTTAAAAAGCACACCAGGCTACCTACCCTAACAACCAAAGTTATATTAACAAAATGATATGGAATCACGATTTATTAATCATAAGTATCAAAAGTTTTAAGTTTAAAGTTTTTGAGGTTACGTGCTCGCGACGTTGATTCTCCTCTGTTTTCATCTGTGAAGAATTTTGTTTCTTTCAATATCAAATTTTACTATATTTTATAGAAAACGTAACTTATAAGAAAATTTACCATATTATATAGTAAAAGTTGTTATACTGATAGGGAAAATTTGTTATGTTACGTAGGAAAAATTCTTATATAACATAGTAAAAATTGTAAACCATTTAATTTTATCATATAATATAGTAATTTTTAAATGTATGAATAAGAATTTATACACGAAAATGGTAGTAAGTTTTATTTTATTTGAGTATATTCCACTGTTCCCATAAAATATAGTAATTTTTCTTTCAAGTTTAGTAATTTTTAATACACCATTTTTCTCAGTGTACTATATGTTCTATAAATATTAGCATACTTTTTTTTATTATTTTAACGTCGCTCTTTTTATGCTCCCAAACCAGTGCTAATCAGCGACGGAAGTCATATGATTTCTTTGTGAAGAAAGCACTTGTTGAAAATACATTCCCCTGTGGTGCTTGTATCAATCGGCCGGGGCCGGGAATAGAACCTGGGACCTCCAGATTACGAGTCCGACGCCCTACTGACCGAGCCATCGCAGGCGTCATATATTAGCATACTGTACAGTAGAAATTGTGTAGTCTTATTAAAAATTACTATACCAGAATAGTAAAATTTGTGCGCTTTCAATTTTCAGTAAACTTTGTATCAAATTTTAGTCATCGGAATAGTCGCAACGAGGTGTATCATTCGAGGCGGTTATGATGGTTATTATCTTATTTTGTTATTTTAATCAATTTAATCCATAGAATCTGAAGTACAGAAATGCATTTCTTATAAGGAACAACTTGATTAGCTTTTTTGTTAATAAATATTAATGAATAACGCAATAAACGAGGATCTATACGACACATAGCGAACTAATGGAGTTTATTCGAGAAGTGTCGATAGCGCAGGCGGTAACGTGTCCGACTTCTTGGTGAAGTGTTTTAAGTTATATTTTAACCGATATTTTATTTCACAATGTTATTTTATTTAATTATATAAATAACCGCTATTATAGTTTTGTAATGTTCCATTATTGCGCCTTTTACGATCTGCGTGGAGTTATAAAAAATAAAAAACATGGGAAACATGGAGGTGGTTCAATTATGATGTGGGGTTGTTTTGTTGGTAAAAACGTTGGTGATTTGGACATTGTCCGAAATTAGATATTTGGAACAAGACCATCTATTAATGACTAATTCATCAAACGCTGGAGTACACTTTTTGTGTCGGCTCGTCTTAATGCTTTCATTTCAACATAACGGTTAAATAAATCTTCAAAGACAATTATGTATTTGAAATCTTGCTTTGACGGTGGTTTGGGTCCCATTATATCAACTGCTACTACTGTCCATGGTCCATCTATGTTCCTGCCTTCCATTATTCCTACTGGAGCCTGCTGATTGCTTTTGTGGTAGTAGGTAGCTAGCCTTGCATACGTCTTGTCATTTCCCAAATGACCTGCTTGTGGGGTGTAATGTACTTCGTAGAGAGCTTTCTCTACTTAGAGTTTCATTTGGTACCAAGGATCGTTGGTATATATTTATAAATTTAGGCTTTGGGTGCATGACGAGCAGATCACGAGCAATCTAATAGGTCGGGCTAGATTATTTTACAATCATTTTATTACGTTTAAAATAGAGGTGGAAAATTGGGTGCATCACCTAAGTGATTTTTGCATATTGTGCAAAAACAAAGCCACGAGCAAAAAAATGTTAAATATCAATATTTTGTAATTTTTTACGAGCAATCGATTTATATACTACTCATTTCAAAATATTGATTATGGGTGCAATATTCATAGACCTTTATTAGAGGCAAATGAAGATGTAGGAGTCATTCTAATCGAAGGAAATGTACATGACGAACTAAATTTTCTAGATGGTTCTCAGTGTATTACCCATAAAAATGCAGTATCTTATTTAGTGAGAAATGGAGATGTTCAATTATACAATAGATGTCTAAGGTTTGTAATGACTTAATTCGATGATAATTAATTTAAATATCTTTTTGTAAGTAAATGTTTAACTAGTAAAACTTTTATTTACAGCTATTTCTTTTAACATATGCCACAACCGGTTAATGTGTTTGAATTGTTTAAGATGCAATGTTAACCTCAAATCAATAAACTTGTATTTTTAGAGGCAAATGAAGATGTAGGAGGCATTTTAATCGAAGGAAATGTATATGAAGAAGTAGATGTTGAAAAAGATTCAAAGTATATTATCCAATAAATGCAGTGGCTTATTTAGTGAGAAATGGTGAGGATGTTCAAATTATATAATTTTTTTTTTTTTTTTTTTATCAAATTTAATCTCTTAAATGAGATTATTTTGTTGTACATTATTATTTACAATGATATACTTTACATTTCTATATTTGTAGATTACAATGTTGAAAAAAACTGTATAATAGCTTGCATATTGATATAGTGGGTGAAGACAGTAATATTGTGGTTGATGTCGGTAGTTGATATTTTAATTTGCGTAAATTTTTTAATAATATAATTCGTTGTTGGTTATAAATAGGACAATTCCATACGATATGCTCTAGATCTTGTTGCATATGACCACATTCACATTTTGGATCGTTTATAAATTTAACGCGTGCTAAAGAGTATGCCAGATTGTAGTGTCCTGATCTACAACGATTTATTGTTACAATTATATTTCGAGAAAGGTTTGTATTAATTGTGATGGTGTCATCATATAAAGGGGGTACCTGAAAAGAAATAAGGAATATTAATATAATGTTATCTACCTATGGAAATTAATTAGATGTTATACTTAGCTGGTTCGGTGGTTAGCCAGAAGCGTAGGGTCAGGACGTTGATAGTGTGGTGTTGGAAGTGTTAGGGTTGTCCGCTCCGGGGTTCTCATCTACAGGAAGATGAGGTTTCTGTGGTGAACACCTGCTCCTGGAGGACTGCATCTGTAAAGGGAAAAATATTTTAATATGTTGAATAGCTATGTATATTAGTGAGGGTACAAATATTGGGTGAGTACGTGACAATAGATAACGATACATCTATTGACACATATTTGTGGGTTAATATCATGATTGCTAGGTAAATTACTTTAGTAAATAGTGGCTTGTTCATTCATTGAAGGAATGAACAAACCGTTGTTGTTTTAATAGAATTAGTTAAATGAATTGGAATAATTAAGGTTAATATTTATGTTATTTATTAAATATAGGGGAACATAGACATTGGAAAGCCGTAAAGAAGTGATTTGGTAAAAGGTTACCTTAAGACTTACCTATTTCAGGAGTTTTGCATCATTGTTTATTGCAAATATGCAATAAACAATGATGTAAACATTACCATGATCGCTGTGTGTAGTACCTCGTGGAGCGTTGGTGGGGAGAACTCGTCGCCGTCTTCGCGCACGGTGTATACACGCGAGCATACGTACGCGCACACACTTTACACACGCGCACAACACCCGCGGAACGGTTATCGTCGTCCCCGCCGGTGGGGATCGCGCGCACTCGGTGAACCGGTCGCGAAGCACGTTGTATACGTGTCGGTTCGAGCTCAGTTGCGTCCATCTTGAATCGATCGAGATTCAAGCGCGCGCATAGTAACTAGGCGGTCCGCGCTTTCATCGACGTAGGGATATATGTACCGATCAGTAGGGAGTTTCGGAACACGTGTAGTGGGGATCGTTCGGGTATATATATTATACGTGTATAATATATAGAGGCGAATAAGAGATTCAAATCTCGCGCCAATAAGATTTTAGTAATAAATTACTAAAAGTTTCATAGTAAGGACGATGTGTCGTGTATGGAATTACTGTATAAAATAGTATTATGACAGTAATTCCGTAATACACGTATATTTACTGTAATAGTTGAGACAATGATAACTTATGTAAATGAGTTGTCAATTTTGATATTAGTAAGGACTATACGGTAGCGGGGGGGCACCTGTGACATGTAATTACATGGAGATAAGTCAAATAATGACTTATCTCCCGCAGGTGACACGAGAGAGATAAGGAAATGGGACAACAAGTGAGAAAAGGAGAGAGTATTTAAACTTTCGGTTACGGAGGGTAGTTTCCGGAAAGGGAGTTAGTATATTCTAGCATCGTGAGTTGGAGAGTAAAGATAGATTTTGAGAGCATTTTGAGTTATCAGTAGCCATTGTGAGAAGTTCTTATTTTTCGGAGGGTTCGATCAGTGATTGATATTTGTTACCATAATAAAATCGAGATATATATATATATATATATATATATAGAGATACAGCATATTCTAATTTTATATATAATATTTAGATTTATTCAACAAAGTGGTAAGCAATTTAATTACTATTGTGGTGTCTGATATATATATCATTATTGTTGGTCAAACGTGGTCGTGGTTGTTCCGGGAGTGATTGCTTTTCTATCGTTGAGTTCTTGGGTTCTATTTGTTAATTACGTCGCCTTACGTTGGGTTTTTTTCGCGCGTTATTAATAAATATTAAGTTTCACGAATCTCTCTCGTGGTAGTGGTGACAGTGGATTCCGCAAGGAATCCGCTTATTAATTTTCTGTGTGGGAAAACAAGTGTATTTACGCCAACTAAAAATTATTATAGATTACAGTGGAAACCGGTCCACTGTAAATTCGACGGGATCTCCTCTGAGAGAGTCGGCCGTGCAGGGTTTATTTTATTTTGTTAATATTTTCGGCGTTTCCACCGGGAAACGGTTATTTAATTTAACCAAAAATTTGGTAACGTCGCATAATATACCAAGGATTAGTACAGTTTTTATAATATTTTTCAAAGTAATTAATACCTTTAAGGAATCCTTGATTTTGAATAGTTATTGCGGTATTTTCAAAAGCTTTTTTTTTAAAGAACTCTTTAAAATCCGTGAATGGTATTTTGATTGACCGACAAGCGATTTTTTCTGCAGCACTTTTAGCACTAGTGTCGGCTAATTCATTTCCGAAAATACCAATGTGTGAAGGTATCCATATAAATTTTATTTCATTATTGGAATGATGTAAAGAATATTTGTTACATTTCTCTTTAATACTTATTATATAAGGATTAGATTTGACGCTTGTAATTACATTTTTTAATGATAATAAAGCACTTAAAGAATCTGTGAAAATGCAGTAATTACGATCTGGCATACTCAAAGCTAAGTCTAAGGCATCGTTGAGAGCGATACATTCGGTAGTGAAAATTGACGCATTTTTAACTACGCTTTTTGTAATACATTTATTTAGTTCAGGACATACGCACGCCGTACCGCAAGATATAGATTTGCTTGACTTACTCCCGTCGGTATATATTGCACAAATTTTGTTGTCTGAAATATATTTATCAATTATTAAATTAGGATTTTGTGACGATTTAAGAGATGCGCCAAACTCAATATCTATGTTGAGTTGTTTAATCAAGGTATCGTATTTGTTTTTGTAGATATTAAATTGGGAGTTGGAAATAAGATAATCTATTACATAATCATTTTCAAGAATACATTCTTGTAATAAACTATTATTAGAGTTAGGAATATAATTAACATCTCTAGCAAGCATTTTAAATCTCGAAATTGTTTCATAAACTAAGAGATTTTTATTACTTAGTATTTTATTTAAGTAGTTAAAGCATAAGAATCTGGTGCGCTGTTCGATTAGTGGTAATTTTGTTTCACCTAAGAGTATATTGGTGGGAGTACTGATTCTATAACCTAACGCAAACCTAATACTACTATATTGGATTTTTTCTAGTATTTCCGAGTTTTTAGATTGTTTGGGATAATATACGAAACAGCCATAATCAATTATGGAACGAATATAGCTCTTATAAAGTATTATTAGCGTATGAGGGTCTGCTCCCCACCAAGTACCCCTTAAAAATTTAATTATATTTAAAGCTCTGGAACATTTAACTTTAATATTTTTTATATGATCTTGAAAAGATAATCTGTAATCAAATAAAATACCTAGAAATTTTGCATTTTTACTTGATTTAATTACAGAGTTTTTGACTTTTATTTCTATTTTACCTGGACTAACATTATTTTTGTTAAAATGTAAAAATATGGTTTTGTTAGGTGATAATTCTAAGCCTAATTTATATAAATTGTCATATATAGTATTAATAGCTTTTTCTAATATTTTTTTAGATGTTTTTACTGATCCTCTATTACAATATAGTGCAATATCATCCGCAAATTGAGAAATATTAACACTTTTGGCAATATTGTCAGTGATGTTAGAAACGTAAATAAGATACAAGAGTGGACTTAATACACCACCTTGAGGAACTCCTTTATAAGTAATCATGTTGTTATCTCCCAAATTGTCTGTATAAATAAACCTTTGGTACGTAAGGTGTTTGACGAATTTAACAAGGTTAGTGGGACAGCCGATATTAGCTAATTTTTGTAATAAAATACTGCTATCAACATTATCGAACGCACCACTTACATCTAAAAAAGTCGCTAATACATGTTTTTTTGTGTTAAACGCTTCTTCTATATTTAGTGTCAGATTAGTTATGTTGTCAATGGTAGATTGTCCTTTCCGAAAGCCTGTTTGACTCTTAAGAAGCAAATTATTATACTCAATAAACCACTGAAGCTTATTTTTTACCATTTTTTCAAATAGTTTACATAGGCAAGAGGACAATGCTATAGGTCTGACACTTGTCCCATCGGATTTATTTATAAAGTGTAAGTAGTTATTTTTCCACTGATTTGGATATTTACATGTAAGATACATTTCGTTATACAGGTCAAGTAATATTAGCTTATATTTTATTGGTAATTCAAACAAAACTAAATAATCGATTCCATCCATTCCGCATGATGATTTTTTATTAGTACTGTTTAAAGCTGTTGTAAACTCGACAAAATCAAAATGAGAACTTAAAAATTCATTTGTTTCACATTTGGGTAACCATTCGGGATCATAAGCACACCACGGAGAACATATTTTATTTAAAGCTATATCAATTTTTGCTTTTGACTGGTGATTTTCGGAAGTATTTACGGGAGTAATATTTATCCACTTATTTTTTAATATTTTTGTGGTATTCCAAACGTGTGTTTGATTTATGCGAAAGTTGACTGTTTCAGCAAAACTAATGTAATTTTCTTTCTTTTTTAATTTATATATTTTGTTAGCTTGATAGCATCGTCTTTTATATTCTTCAAAATCCGTAATCTTTTTTGTAAACTTATATTTTTTAAATGCGGCTATTTTTAATCTTTTACTTCTATCGCAATCAGCGTCCCACCAAGAGACTGGGTTTTTATAAAATTGATTACTTACATTTTTTTTAATAGGCGTATTAAGTTTGATAGCATTAGTAATTATAGTTATAAAAATATCGTATTTTTTATTAATATCAGCTTGTTCATATTCTAATGATAGAAATTCAGAATAATTTTCTTCCAAGTATTCATTGACTAGGAACCAGTTTGTTCTAATTGATTTTAGATTAAAAGATTTTTTTCTATAAATATTTTTTTCGCATGAAAAATTAATAAACATAGGGTGGTGATCCGATCCCCAAGGTTCGTCGTTCATTTTAATATCAATCTTGGGAGCGATTTCAATAGAAGAGAATATTAAGTCTAAGTTTGATTTGATGTTATTGTATGGTTGAAAATAAGATTTTGTATCAGTATTATGCAAAAACATAGCAGATTTTTCAAGACTTTCTAAAAGCCTTTCTCCATTATTATCAATTTTATCGCAATTCCAGAGGGTATGATGCGCATTGAAATCGCCCATTAAAATTGTGTCTTTTTTATTATCGATATTTGAAAAAATTAAATCCCATTGTGATTGCGACAAAACAAACCCTGGAGATCGATAGCATGCAACAAGATCTAATGGCGTTTTAAGGTTAGTTACTCTAATACCAGTGATTTCAACAGACATGTGCGGAGATTTGAGGTTTACAAGTTCGTAGAATGAAATATTGTTGCGTATGAGAAAAAGAATACCGCCTCCTTTTCCATGTTGTCGGTCTCTGCGAAGCGTTTTAAAGCCACTGAACAAAGTATTTTTATCGTTGTTAATGGTATTTGCTAGCCATGTTTCGACACAAGCAAAAATGTCAATATCTTGTAAGATTCTTTGTAGTTCTTCCTTACTTTTGTTTACAATGCTTCTCGAATTCCAAAATACGATTTTTAATTTTTTATTGAAGAAGGCCATTTTCAAGTTATTTGCATTTTTGTGATTGATCCGATTCAACTTCTAATTCACTATCTTGCGTCGTTAACTTTTTTTTTTATTTTAGTGAGACGTATTTTTAAACTTCTGTCTTCAATAAATGAATAACAATAATTTATCATTTTAATAAGATTGTCAATATAAGGAGAGTATATTCTATTGCTAACTTAAAAACATTTGAAACACTATGTGCGGATTCTAGAAAGTTTTTAAATTTGTTATAGTCGAGTGGAAAATCTTCTTTTTTGTCCTGTATTAAATTTTTGATAGGAGCAAGTGAATCATTTAGATCGTAATTTAGATCATTTTGACTACTTGTTTTTACTATTTTCGATTTTTTGTTTTTGTTTCTGTGTTTTGGTGTTTGAAATTCGTCAATTATAGTATCTGTTGGTAAGGTGTTATTATCGGTGTTAGAGATAATATTTTCTTCGGGAACAGTAGAAGATCCTTCAGATTAAACAGAAGGAGGGGGGGGCCTCTTGAGTATATTTATAGATTTATCAGCTGTCTGGACTGGATTCTTACATTGTAGGGTTTCCGAAATCAAAGGAAAGTTTGTTGTCAGGTGTATTTCTTGGAAAGCTTTCATCGCTATTATTTTGAATTTGCGAATTATTAAAACCGTTGGACTTTATTGGGCAAACTTTGGCTACATGTCCGTTTTGTTTACAAAGAAAACAATTTGTTGAATCGATACTAAAGTAGATCCACGATGTAATGTCTTCAAATTGTATTTGTTCTGTTTCCGGGAGTAATTTTTCTTCTTCTTCTTTAATATAAACCTGTCTTCTGAATGACTGAATGTGAGCGCGTTGTGGTTTATATAATCCTGCTTTGATTTCTTTGATTTGAGATACGGGTGCAATACCTTTATTTTTTAACAGATTTAATAAAAATGAGTCAGGAATTCCAGGATGGACATTGGATATAACCACTCTTCTACTCTTTTCCATGAGAGGCCTAATGTTTAACAAAAGGTCTTTAACTTTAACTTTTTTATTAGTTAATTGTTTCTTGGCTATTTAGGTAGACACAAACTCTTGAACCAGAGATTTTCGAAATATGTGTTATATTTTTAACATTCACTAGCAGTTCGAGACCGTCAATATAATCATCGTTGGAAAATCCGTCAATTGATTCTATAATTATAGCATGTTCTCTAGTTGGTAATGACCTCTGTGCGATTATGTTAGCGTAGGTTTCAGATACATTAGATTGAGAGGTACTTGTAGGTTGCACCAAAGACCGACCATCAGAATGGTCAGTCATTGTTTAATAATTTTTTCTTTCTTTTCCAAACTGCTGACGCAGTTTGGAATATTACACAAATGTTAATCACTCGCGATTTATCACACTATAATAATGTTTACTATTTATAATCACATACAGTACGAATTAATAACACGCGATTATAAACACGTCTATACTCTACCGTGTCTCAAACGAGACTCTCAAATTATATAATTGAATAGTAATGTGAGTATGTTTGATCTTAAATATAATATTAATGTAGTTTTTTTAGAGAAATATCTGAATAAACTTTCAATTATTAATAATTGCTTCTGATGGAGTTATAATTATTAAAAAAAAAAAAAAAAAATTTCAAATAGCCATCTACTGATTATAAAACTATATAATGTTACCTAGTAAGTGATGGAAAACTTTCATTTATCTCTTGTTTCATTATTAATTGCAATATTTTTTTGTAAGACTACAAAAAAAAAAAAAAAAAAAATGTATAAAAATTATTTTGTCAAAATTTGTAACTGTACAAAAATCATATAGTTGTAATTAAAATTTCATTTTTATATTGTTTTATAACATACCTTTATTTTGGTTATTTAATTTATCTTCATTTCTACACGGAGAAAAATTTCTTGCGTTTAACCTATAAAATTGAAGTGTTCTCTAACCATGCGTATGTGTATAGTTTTAACCTAAGCGTATTAAGATTCGTTCTAATGCGCTCACAGGTTCAACCATGTGAAATGGATGCGACACATTAAAGACATCAAATTTCATAGGTTAAACCAGTAACGCCACGGAATTAAACTATAAACATACGTTTGGTTAGAGAACACTTCAATTTTATAGGTTAAACGCAAGAAATTTTTCTCCGTGTATTATCTACAAATTTTGTTGCAGATGTTACTTTAACATTTGAGATAATTTTAGGTTTCTCACGTATCGTAGTTGGCAATTCTGTAAAATAAAATGTGTAAATATTAATAATTAATAATGTTATATTGTAATTTAATGAAAAATAGAACATAAAGAATTATTTTGTTAGATTTAAACTGTATATATAAGTGAAACAAAGTTTGTCATAATGTAAGTATATCCGTAGTTTTATAATTAGAAACAAATGTGATAAATTTTACTCTAGGTACTTCCTTTAATCTTTACCTTCTTCATCTGTTGTTTCCGTAACATCATTTTCTTTACTTTTACGGGAGCTATTCGATATCTAATAATAATATCAGTAAAAATTACTTCCAATTTGGTTGCTTATAACTCGAAAACAAATAAAGATAAGTACTCAAACTAAAAACCAGAAGAAATTTGAGTTCAAGTAGATATGATTTGAAAAAAGAAGCTCAAATTGCTTAATTTGCAGCAAAGTTATGAAGAAAATAATTAAATTAAAGAAATTTTAACTAAAATCCACATTATATTAAAATTTTATATATAAAATAAGCACTTTTCTGTGAATTTCCCCTTCTGCTGTAAATAATTTGTGACGGAAATCGTCACATAACTATTTGCGGCAGATACAGTATTTAAAGTCATTTAAATGTAAGTCGTCGGAGCCTTTGGTATGTCAAGGCCAACCGACGGCATTTGTTTACTGAGATCAAGTGTACTATTACGCGCGCAAGAGTACGTAGGAATGAGAGCGCGAGAGGGTGTGTGTATTTCCTACTCTCATCCCTTTTTCGGAAAATTAGGCAATCGCCAGTTAGTACGTCCCGATCCGCTGCTCGAGGCGGACAAAATCTATCCGGTGCCGAACGAATAGTGTTTACGGCTAATAAGGCGCGTGAGGCGCAAAGCCATCGGACATAAACCCGGATCGTCCTTGTGAGTGAGCTGCGAGTGACCCTTGGTGTGTAAGTAACGACGGGAAGTCAGTGAGTGAGTGTTAACGCGGTTCGCAAGGCACTCGCCGCGGCACAGGGCCGCCTTTCAATACCGCAGCCGACGTCGGTCCTCCGTTGTCCAGGAGGACACAGGGACGCGAATCGGCTGGGCCATCCACGGAGAGCATCCCGGTAAGTTTTATTTATACTACCGCGCGTTTCCCCCCTTCCCCGAGTGTATGAGTGTGTGAACTCGGAAGTGTATTCGGGTACGCTGGCACGCGAATAGCGGAGATCGAGGCCGAGTCAACCGCAGGCGAGGATCTCGATCCAGTTGACTCCCGATACTTCCGCCCGCGCGAAAGTAATATTGTCGCGGCACGAGGCCTGGATGGTCAAATATTAAATTCAATAAAAATAAATATTCTTATTATTTTTATTTTAATTTCTGTGTGTTTATTGTGTTCTCCCCGCTCCCGCCGACTATTCCTTTAATTTAAAAAATCGTGTCGATCGCCCGAATCCTCCACACCGTTCGTCCCAGCGTACTCGTGTTCCTGGCGACAGCCCGCAGTTCGCGATATCATAAATTACTTGTGTACGCTGTATTCGGCAACGCGGGCCAACGGTCAATCTCAATTATAAAAATTAATTAATTTTACCGGGTACGCGAATACCACGTCACAAATGGCGACCGTGACAGGACGTTCGGTTTCGTCCTCACCGATTTTAAATTAAAATAAATGTGAGAGGTGTACACCGGTATATCGGGAGAGTTCACGCGCGACCGTGTTCAGCCGCAAGCGCCCGATCTCAACGAGATCGGTCTTTCCCGATCGCAAGCTTGACGGGAGATCTTTGCTTAGCTTATATGGGAGCGGCAAAGTAGGGAGAGAGTAGCTTCCCGCGTAAAAATGTAAAATTAATATCAACTTGATATAAAGTTTATGTTTGGCAAAAGTTGATATCAACATACGCAATGAGACTATCCCAAACTTGGAAAAATATTAATTAAACATTTGTATAAAGTTCAGATAAACTTGAAATAATCTCTTAGATAAGTGTAAAAATATTATTTTTGTACGGGTAAAATTTTATTAATAAAAAAAAAAATTAATTCCGAGATTCGAACCTCTAATCTTCTACTTCGAAGTCTCTCGCTCTACCGACTGAGCCATTTTTATTGTTTATGTCATAATATTAAATTTTGGTTATAAAGAACAATTGAAACATGCTTTTAAGTTTATAACCTGAATGTAACTTATTAAACATAAACAATAAAATGGCTCAGTCGGTAGAGCGAGAGACTTCGAAGTAGAAGATCGGAGGTTCGAATCTCGGAATAAATTTTTTTTTTTTATTAATAAAATTTTACCCGTACAAAAATAATATTTTTACACTTATCTAAGAGATTATTTCAAGTTTATCTGAACTTTATACAAATGTTTAATTGATATTTTTCCAAGTTTGGGATAGTCTCATTGCGTATGTTGATATCAACTTTTGCCAAACATAAACTTTATATCAAGTTGATATTAATTTTACTATTACGCGCGCAAGAGTACGTAGGAATGAGAGCGCGAGAGGGTGTGTGTATTTCCTACTCTCATCCCTTTTTCGGAAAATTAGGCAATCGCCAGTTAGTACGTCCCGATCCGCTGCTCGAGGCGGACAAAATCTATCCGGTGCCGAACGAATAGTGTTTACGGCTAATAAGGCGCGTGAGGCGCAAAGCCATCGGACATAAACCCGGATCGTCCTTGTGAGTGAGCTGCGAGTGACCCTTGGTGTGTAAGTAACGACGGGAAGTCAGTGAGTGAGTGTTAACGCGGTTCGCAAGGCACTCGCCGCGGCACAGGGCCGCCTTTCAATACCGCAGCCGACGTCGGTCCTCCGTTGTCCAGGAGGACACAGGGACGCGAATCGGCTGGGCCATCCACGGAGAGCATCCCGGTAAGTTTTATTTATACTACCGCGCGTTTCCCCCCTTCCCCGAGTGTATGAGTGTGTGAACTCGGAAGTGTATTCGGGTACGCTGGCACGCGAATAGCGGAGATCGAGGCCGAGTCAACCGCAGGCGAGGATCTCGATCCAGTTGACTCCCGATACTTCCGCCCGCGCGAAAGTAATATTGTCGCGGCACGAGGCCTGGATGGTCAAATATTAAATTCAATAAAAATAAATATTCTTATTATTTTTATTTTAATTTCTGTGTGTTTATTGTGTTCTCCCCGCTCCCGCCGACTATTCCTTTAATTTAAAAAATCGTGTCGATCGCCCGAATCCTCCACACCGTTCGTCCCAGCGTACTCGTGTTCCTGGCGACAGCCCGCAGTTCGCGATATCATAAATTACTTGTGTACGCTGTATTCGGCAACGCGGGCCAACGGTCAATCTCAATTATAAAAATTAATTAATTTTACCGGGTACGCGAATACCACGTCACAAATGGCGACCGTGACAGGACGTTCGGTTTCGTCCTCACCGATTTTAAATTAAAATAAATGTGAGAGGTGTACACCGGTATATCGGGAGAGTTCACGCGCGACCGTGTTCAGCCGCAAGCGCCCGATCTCAACGAGATCGGTCTTTCCCGATCGCAAGCTTGACGGGAGATCTTTGCTTAGCTTATATGGGAGCGGCAAAGTAGGGAGAGAGTAGCTTCCCGCGTAAAAATGTAAAATTAATATCAACTTGATATAAAGTTTATGTTTGGCAAAAGTTGATATCAACATACGCAATGAGACTATCCCAAACTTGGAAAAATATTAATTAAACATTTGTATAAAGTTCAGATAAACTTGAAATAATCTCTTAGATAAGTGTAAAAATATTATTTTTGTACGGGTAAAATTTTATTAATAAAAAAAAAATTAATTCCGAGATTCGAACCTCTAATCTTCTACTTCGAAGTCTCTCGCTCTACCGACTGAGCCATTTTTATTGTTTATGTCATAATATTAAATTTTGGTTATAAAGAACAATTGAAACATGCTTTTAAGTTTATAACCTGAATGTAACTTATTAAACATAAACAATAAAATGGCTCAGTCGGTAGAGCGAGAGACTTCGAAGTAGAAGATCGGAGGTTCGAATCTCGGAATAAATTTTTTTTTTTTATTAATAAAATTTTACCCGTACAAAAATAATATTTTTACACTTATCTAAGAGATTATTTCAAGTTTATCTGAACTTTATACAAATGTTTAATTGATATTTTTCCAAGTTTGGGATAGTCTCATTGCGTATGTTGATATCAACTTTTGCCAAACATAAACTTTATATCAAGTTGATATTAATTTTACATTTTTACGCGGGTTGCGCCGCGGATCGCGGGCAGCGAGAATCCCCCCCGAACAGCACGTAAGGAAAGACTTCGCGGGAGCCGATCATCATCGGCTCTCTTCGATTGCGCCCGCGAGTGGGAGTACGAGAGAGAGAATCCCTAGTCGCGGGGGAATCGGAGTTAGGTGCTGGGCGGGCTATTCGGTGTGTGAGTGAGAGAGATAGCGCGATCGCCTAGCTCTTTTGCGTAAATAAAGTCTTCGGAATCTATTTTATATTAATGGTGTAAAAGTGTTTTAAAAATAGATTCCTTCGGGAGAGGTAGCTGCCCCACCCCTCCTCCCTTTTAAAGAAAATTAAATAATTGTTTTTCTTTATATACGGGACGCGGCGATTTAGTTGGTTTTATTGCGTGTTCGAGAGCAAAATTTCTTTGTTGCTTTCTCCCCTCCCCGACCCACATATGTTATATATGTATATATATATATATATTTCCGATGTTAGAGGCAGTTAATATGGGGTTAGTATAGGACGCACAGAGTATGCGCTGTCACTCGGAATTTAAACTTATTCTCAAATCTATCTCGAAATTAATTAATACTTACATATTAATTACAACTTTTTATTATTAACTTTTTATTATTAGGACCAAAATTTCGTATTTCCAGTAATTATAAGTATAGCATGTTAAACATTCGATCAATTACCATCATAAATTAAAAACCTTAAATAACAATTAAAACACCCCTTTTCTCTAATATATTTCCAATATAATATAATATACTACAGTATTTAATTAAATTATTAACAAAAGCGACAGTGCGTTCTTTTTTAAAATCGACACATGAGCGAAAAAAAGGGAAGCGCATGCGCAACACGATTTGTATACGTGCGACAGTTTTTGCGCTCGCTATTAAGTGCTTCTTACGTTTAAAAAAGCGGGAAGATTTGATTGTATCTCAAGATCTAGAAATCCCATTTTCATGATTTTTTTTAAAATTTGGGATAGTATAAAAAATACTAGCAACTTACGTGTGAAATATAATACTTTATTTTTATATTTTTATTCTAATTATAAATCATTAAATTTTTATTAATAAAATATTACTTATGTCGACTGTAGTATAACTAAATTAATTAATATTTTTATCGGTCTTACAGTCAATTATATCCGATAGATTTGATTAATAGAGTGATTGAAGAGAGAGTGAATCAAATTTATAATAGTAAATTAAAAGTTAGAGTAGATATTAAAATTGATGCATTTGTTGTTATACCGTATGTTAGAGGTTTATCTGAAAGAATAAGAAAAGAATTTAAAAAACTAGATATTCAAGTTTTCTTTAGAAATATTAATAATTTAAGTTTTTTGTTTAATAATTGTAAGGATATAGATAGAAAGGATGATAAATCTGGAGTTGTTTATAAAATAAATTGTATTGATTGTGATAAATGTTACATTGGTCAAACTAGTAGATATTTGAAAAAGAGAATTTATGAACATAAATATAGTTTGAGGAGTGTATCTGTCACATCAGGTTTGAAAGAGCATTGTTTAGATTTTGTTCATTCATTTGATTTTAAAAATGTAGAAATTTTAGAACAAAATATTATGAATAAATTTAAAAGAGAAAGTCTTGAGAATATTCATATATTTAAGAATGATAAGAATGTGAATTTAATGTTAGAGTCAAGTAAATTAAATAAGATTTATCATCCTATCTTAACTTAGCTTAGTTTATTGGTGTGAATTTATTTAGGGTGGGTCCTTGGAGTGGGGAGGCTTTTTTGAGGGTTTAAATATAGTGTGGAATAGATTTTCATTTCAGTCCCTGATGAGGAGCAGCAGCGAGCTCGAAACATCGGACATCATATTTGGGGTTAGTAGATTTTTGGTGCAGGGGGGCAGTCAGATTGCTTTATTAATAATTTGTTTTTATGTTTAGTTAGTGTTTTTATTTTTTATATTTTATATTTTTTATTTTTATTTTTATAGATTCTTCGGGGGTGATTATAAGTAGGGGCAATCTGATTGCCCATATAATTGACTGTAAGACCGATAAAAATATTAATTAATTAAATTTTTATACTATATCAAATACATTTATTATACAGTCTACTTTAAAAAAGAGGACAACCGATAGAGTGATGATAATTTTAGGAGCGAAAGAGAGGTGCGTCGATTGATTACCATGACAGCACATCACAACAACAAAAAAAAAACGACAATTTTAGTTCGTAATAAGTTCTCTATACTATTTGCAGCAGAAAAATTGCATCGTATAACATCGACTTTTAGTGTTAAGGAGACATGTGACAGAGTTATAGAGAGATTCTAACCCTGGTGGAAATACAAAAAATTTAAAATTCCGGGGTATCTGTCTTCTACTGGTTTTTTTGGAAACTCTGGGAATTCTTCAGGTATGAGTAAATTAAGCTTAATCAAAATTAAATTCCACATATTTTGTGATTTTAATTGCGCTTAGTACGGGATTTCTTGTATACATCTTACTGTATCTTACTGTATTAATAACCAGACTGCGTAATTAATTAATGCATTGGTTTTATAAGAAAACCCTTATTATAAAAGAAATGAAAAACAAATTCAAGTTACATATCGTACATATAATCTATCACTTGTAAAATAATATTTAATTAATTAAAATAAATATAATAAATATTTTACCCTAAAATTTGATAAACAGATATTAAATATTCATAAACGAATAGTTCCCGATCAATTCTCAGAATTTAATGAAAATTAATATACCATTGTTGAATTACTACAGATTCAACATGTGATATATATATGATAATTGAATTTATTGATTTCCACAAGCCAAAGAGTATTCCTCACAACTCAGTAAGGCGGACTGTATTAATACCAGCCACTTTAAAAAACCTCACAGGATGAGTGTTAGAAAAAAGACCAAGACAAGCCAAGTCAAAATAAAAAATTTAATTGATTGAAGTATAAAATTAAAAAAACGAAAAAAAAGAAAGGAAAAGAAAATTTATTGTATTTCGCCCTGAGTATGCCTGGTGGGCTCATCAGTAGAGTCCAGGCATCTCGTCTCTAGACTCAGTTGTAAGGAATAGTCTTTGACTTGTGGAGATCAATAAATTCATTTATCATATAACTTATAGTGTAAACAAGCAATTGATTCACGAATTTTCCAATAGTTAAAAAAATTCAAAATTTAAAAATGTGATATATATATATATATATATATATATATATGGGTGGTTCTCTGTGACATCGAAGATGAAAAAAATAAATATTGCTATAACTGTGGGAATATGTTTTAAAGGTATTCAGTAGTTCTCCTGAATTTTTTCAGATTTTTTCTGGGCCATTATTTTAAGTTACAGAGAGTCAAAGTTGACATTTTAGCACTTTTTTGCATTATATGCCCATTTTCATGAATTTTTAGCTCCCAGGGGATGCATTTTTCACTAAAAACATAAGTATGACTTTTTTTGTAAAATTTTCCGAACTTTTCATTAAAAATACTTTTAAAGACATGAATGTATGCTGTCACACTCTTGTAAGCCATTTAAACCTTAAATAGTGAAAATCAGCAATTCTGCTCCGGACTCTGGTAACCTAATATTGTCTAAAAGATGTCTTTTTATAGTCAGAAACTGCCTAAAAATTTCCAGAGTGGGTCTAAATCATTAAGATCACTTATGGTCAAAATATCCGGAAAAGTGCCCGAAATATTAATAGAAATGTATATTTGTTGCCTTATATCGATGAATCTAGTAGCATGATCATTGCAAAAAAATTTATGCACTTACCTTGGAATGGTAGAAAAGAATATATAGAAAATAATATTTGTATTTTTAGCAGCTTACAGGGGATTAGATGGATACTGAAACAAGTGGGGATACTTTTCTACCATTCCAAGGTAAGTGCATAAATTTTTTTGCAATGATCATGCTACTAGATTCATCGTTATAAGGCAACAAATATACATTTCTATTAATATTTCGGGCACTTTTCCGGATATTTTGACCATAAGTGATCTTAATGATTTAGACCCACTCTGGAAATTTTTAGGCAGTTTCTGACTATAAAAAGACATCTTTTAGACAGTATTAGGTTACCAGAGTCCGGAGCAGAATTGCTGATTTTCACTATTTAAGGTTTAAATGGCTTACAAGAGTGTGACAGCATACATTCATGTCTTTAAAAGTATTTTTAATGAAAAGTTCGGAAAATTTTACAAAAAATGTCATACTTATGTTTTTAGTGAAAAATGCATCCCCTGGGAGCTAAAAATTCATGAAAATGGGCATATAATGCAAAAAAGTGCTAAAATGTCAACTTTGACTCTCTGTAACTTAAAATAATGGCCCAGAAAAAATCTGAAAAAATTCAGGAGAACTACTGAATATCTCTAAAACATATTCCCACAGTTATAGCAATATTTATTTTTTTCATCTTCGATGTCACAGAGAACCACCCATATATATATTTAAAGGCGATAATGTATTATAGTCAGCATTATCGTACGATGTATAAGCGCGCAGCCACTTAAACATAATCTGTATAGATATACATACCCGCGTTCTATGGACACCTTATCATGATATTTCGTGAATTTTGAGGTATTCCAGGATAACGCCACAAATTACAGGACTTGTTGGATATTTCGGGAATTTTTTAGGTATTCCGGTATTCCATTAATAGCAAGAAACTTTGACCTACGGAACGAAGAGGTTATGTTTTACCATTTTTTAGTAGCTCAAAGTTTTCAGAAAAACAAAACAATATTATTTACTCTCACTCGGCGGAAATGTTATTTTTCATGATAGCTAGGGGGACAACTCTTTTTTTTATTTATAATAATTAGTTTCACAATAAATACGAAATAATTGATTACATTTTTGTCGAAATTTAAATTTCTTAACTGACTTTGGCGTCCCCTTCAATTATTATTTATAAAATAATGTTTTTAACTATAATGTATATAGTTATTCGTTTTAAGTAATGTATACAGCGTGAAAAATGCGAAAACCAACTTATAACTATTTTATAGGTAGAAAATACCGATTCCCAATAGAGTATATTTAATGTTTATTTACGTACAAAAAAACGTTACACTTATATGAACAACACAATTCTCATCGCTTTTTTCGCACTTTTCATCGCAATAATATGGGTAATACACTATAAATTCCCATTTTATCGGTAAATTTCAGCGGATATTATTAGAAATTAAAAATTTTATTATTTTCTTTTATTTATTTATAAGTTTTTATGTTATTATATTGTATTTTAATACAACCCTTGTGGAGATACGAAAATTTTTTACCGTCAATTTCAAAACTTTATAGTAAAAAGATAATTAGTATAAAATTTGCAATATTATGCATAAACATACGATTTTCCGGTATTTTTCGGTGCAGAAATTTTTTTAAGTGCCCTTATTGTATTGACCTGGAACTTTATGGAGTAATTTATTATTTAATTACGTAAAAGTGCTTTTAAGTTCGGGTTTTGCATAAAATTGCATATTTTTTTAAAGAAATCTAATAATAATTAGCTTTTTTCTCGGTTGGTAACCCACCGGATATGCCAACTCCTTAAATTAATGGAATGAACCTATAAATTACATTTCAAAACTTAAATATTCCTATATATATATATATATATTTATTATCGTCCACGCATTTGCTTCAAAGGAGAATGTTTTTTATCGATTTTTGGTGAACAAACCAAGTAATTATTTAATTGGCGGCGTTTCGATATAAGTCCTCCATCCTCATCAGGCTTTATTAAATGAAGCATTATTTACAATATTCTACACTTTTGTATTTAAATACATATAGAATTACTTACTACTTAGTCAATAAATTATTGCACATATTTGGCATTAGTTATATTTCTACAGTATCTCTAATGTGTCGCTCTATAATTAAAAACAAAATTAGTAGCAAAACAAATATTCCTATATAGATTAAGACGACACTTACCTAAGCCCACAAATATTATACATATGCAATAAAAAAAATGTTAATCGACGTATTTTTATTGCACTTTTTGAAATAACAGCTATTTTTATTATTTATCAAAAATGTTTTTTTTTAATTTTTTAATTTTTTTGCTTTTGGAAATTTAAAGGTGGCTTAATTAAAAATAGAAAAGGTTCAATTTTTTAGTATTAATTACACAACGAAAAACTTAATATTTCTCGAAAATTAGAAATTTTTTAAGTTACTCGTGACGATTATCTTTTATTCAGGGGGTTCAATTAAAAATAGCTGTTATTTCAAAAGTGCAATTAAAAATACGTCGATTAGCATTTTTTTTCTTACATATAAATAATCTTTACGGGCTGGGGTAAGAGATGTTAGATTAAGAGGATAGAGAAATTTACGATATTTTTCGATCATTAAAAAAGCTTTTGAAGATCTTCGGACAATAACCCTATTCTGTAGAATTACACATAATTTGTAATATTTTGGTCTGATCTATTCAGTGAAATAAATTTCTATGGTTAAATTAGCGAAAAGTCCATCGCAAGTCAGTAGTAGCAAATAATTTGGTACGTTAATTTAAAAATTTTGCTACAGAAACTAGTATGCAAACTGCAGTGCAATTATACTTGTGTAAGTAAGCAATGATAGGTTGCTAAGGGAACTCGTATCACCATATAACAGGCAACAGCTCTTAACAAATTTTTTGTTCGTAGTAACGTAAAAAGTAGAATTTGTACATTGTAACTACATATTTTGTGGTACGTGCAAAGACACTCCTACTGATTTTTTTTTGTAAGAATAGCAAAAGTATGGTGTTAATTCAAATATAAATTTTGCTGTTATGCCGAAGTCCACACATTAAATTTAACCATTTAATGTAAGTGTAAAAATAAACATACATTTAGAACAAATATTGAGTGTCAAAAATTTTGCGAAGTTTCAATCTTGGAAAATGTCCGAAAAAATTGTAGAAATATTCCAAGATAATTATCATAAAATTATATATGTTTAAGAATTAACCTCCAAAGGTAAACCAAGTTTTCCAAATAGAAATTTATAATTAAAAATATAATTTTTCTCGCCCAGGCAAAAGTTTTTAAATTAATATTGAATTTTGTCGGTCTTGCTGAGCTAACGTCTAACGACTCTAAGAACTCCAAGTTGCTCGCTCGAAAAGACGAAATACATAGACTTAAAATTTCTTTCTTTCTTATTAAAATATTTTCAATTTTATTACTTAGTATTTTATTTGCTTCTTCTTTTGGTTTATGTCTGGCGGCTTGTGGCCTTCATAATGTTGTCCTCGGGATTGATACGCGGCGAATTGTCGTGCCTTTTCGAGCGAGCAATTTGGAGTTCTTAGAGTCGTTAGACGTTAGCTCAGCACGACCGACAAAATTCAATATTAATTTAGAAATTTATAATATTTTTCATTATCTTATGTTGTATGTCATATAAAATACTTTGCAATTGTACAATATTTGTGTATAAATTTTTGTACAATATATACGCAATAATAAATTGACTAACAATTCAAAACTTTAAAAAACTACAATAAACTAAAGTCCATTTTCTGTAATTACTTAGTTTCTTCTTTTTTACTTGATCGTTGATGTTCATGATCCATCTACACTTCGATAAGTTGATGTAGGTTCTATTGTTCTTATAATATAAAAATATTAAATATTGTAACTGCAAGCAATGTATTGCCATATGAAATGCTAAAATTTGGTATTATAACATAAAATATTTGTTTCGTTGTTATATCATGTATATATAGCGTTTTTAGTTTATTAAGGTTAAGTCGTATTAGCGAATTTTCCAATTTTATTATAGTCAAAAATATATTATAAATAATAAAAAATGATGATACATTGTTGCGGCTGCTGTTAATATTTACTGTTTTTGGGTTACCATATTTTTTGCAACGGCAACTTCAGGTTTAGCTGTAGCAATGTTATTTTCTCAGTGTTGAGTAACAATAAAAGAGAATAGTGCGAAACTATATAAGTAAAATATATCTAACAAGGCAACCAACACGGTCGTGGAGTGGCGGAGACGCACCTCGGCCGATCACGAAGGTTAAGCAGCACTGAGTGCGGTTGGTACTTGGATGGGTGACACCATTCTTATGCGGCTTTCGGGATCGGTTAGGTGTTTTTCCACACTTCACAACGTGAGCGGAAGGTGTGGAACATTCGGTTTCGGTGTTTGGGCCTACGCAAGGTGACCTGAACATCTAAACAGAATGTTTCAATACACCGGCCGTCTCGGGGAAGGTTTTCCTACAAGGTTTTTTCCCTTCCTCACGGGCATAACCCCGGGCGAATGCGAGACGGTGGGGACCGGGATGGGAAAAATTGGAATGTTTTCACCCCCACACATAGGTGGTAGGGGTGTCCCTGTAAAAACCCGTTTAATGGGTATACGGGGTGATGAGCAAAGAGAATATATCTAACAAGACTGTGTTTAACATTTTATTTATACACTGAGAGAAACGATTCTTTCATTCAAAGAAACCATATGAATTTCGTAGCGTAAAATTTTATATTATTTGTAACAAATATCGATTTCTTAATAGTTAAGAAATATCCCTTTACTATTACAAACTTTACTATTTTACTATTACAAATTCTTAATAGTTAGAGAATATGACTTGAAGAAAAAAATCATTTTTAGAACATTTAGAATTGCAAGGAAAACTCCTATTTGATTTTAATTATAATACAAATAAATTATTATTTACAGATATGTGAAAAATTAATCTTAATTTATTTATTCTTATTTATTTTCTTTAATATAATCATATTAATTCACTAAACTCGAATCAAAATTACAATTTTTACTTGTAAATGATTCACACCTTAACTATAAAAAATTTAATTATAGTGTGCACACCTTACCAAATCAAGTCATAGAAAACTTTATTATTAAGTCATGTGTTATAGTAAAAATTAGATAAACTTTTTACAATCCTCTATAATATTGGGATCTGGTATCAACAATGCACAAACAGTTGTTTAATTATTATTAAATATTATGAAGCGGTCAAAGTTATAATCTGGAAAAAGCGCTAGCTTTGATGAACTAATAACCGAATTAGATGATGTCAAACTTAACAAATAATTCACATTTACCGGGCTAAAAAGTATCGATTGAAAAGTACTATTTTTACAAAAATAAATATCTTCTATAATTTTCTAACATATATTAAAGTTCAATCTGTGTCCGTCAGTCTGTCTGCCCGTCCGTCCGTCCTCATTTTCACCTTTTAATAACTCACTGTTTCTCAAGTATTACATTTAAGAAGATGACCTTAAATTCGGTACACTTCGGCATATTCTAGAATAATCGGTACAGTTCGGGATAAATCGGAATAATTTATAATAATTTTGGAAACATAAAATAATTATCAATATTTACAATAAGTATAATAGGGATAATTCAGGACATTTAGGATACATACATATAAAGATAAATTAAAATATTTCAAGATGGTTCTGCATGATTCGGCGTATTAAGGAATATTCTGTAATATTTGGAATAAATCGGGATAATTCAAGATTAATCGGGAATAATAGAAATTTTTTGTAAAACAGGGATAATTCGTATAATAAATAGATATAACTTTAATTAAATCAGTAAGAATAGGGATGATTTGTGATATTTGGGATTTAAATAAGGATAAATTGAGAAATTTCAAAATAGATCTGTATAATACGGCATTTGGTGTGTAATAGGAATAACTCGGGATAAGTCCAAAATTAAGACAAATGAATCTAGAATAATAGAAATAATTTGAGATTTTTTGGGACAAATCGTATCGAAATGGTGAAAAAAATTACTTTATGGTGCACTGGAGCATGGTGTCACATAGGACTTTATATATACATAAATCGCATGTGTGAATTGTCACAAATTTAACAACAAATTCACTTGTTTTTACATTAATTTTTTTCCTTATATATCACACATATATACGCATACAAGTACAATGTTTCAAACGTATATTGTGACTGTACCTTCCAAATATATTTTCGTGTATGAAAAACTTAGTAAAATATATTAGATTATTGAATTATCCATAACGCCTCTGTATTTGGGTATTCCATAAAATATATACACCATACGTCATTAAATAAATGTAGTAATTAATATTATTCTCTCAGTCGATAACAATGTGTGTAAAAAAGTGTGAATCTATTTTACCTAGATCTAAAAAAAATGACTATTCGAACGAGTAATCACATTCCCATGAAATATAACACGGAAGCCAAAAATAACCGCATTACCATTCGTAACGAGTCCCAACAATGAGCATCGCACATCTGCATAAATACGAAAAAGAAAAAAAAATACATATACACATTATATGTCGCTTGTTTTCTCATCCTACATGCCCAGTGCGCTTACATTAAAAAGGATCGCCGATAGCATCTCTCTTGAGAGAGAGAATGCGCAAGCCACTCTCTCTCTCGATTATTCCATATACGAAGGAAAAAAAAGAAGAACCGAGTGAAGAGGGAAAAAGAGAGAAGGTATGACATACACATACAGATGTAACTCGAGGAAAGGAGGGAAGAAAGAGTTTTGTTTTCGTGCGGTAAAATTATGAAAAAAAAGGAAAGAAAAAATCCCTGCGTGCGGCACACTTGGCACAATTTAATGAATAAATGGCTGCTAACGAACTGCGGTCACGACTCGTCTGCGTGTACGTAATTAGGAAAGGGGATAAAAGTCTTGATAATCTCTCTCCGAGAGAGTCCGTTTCACACTCTGAATTATTGTTTTCAACGAGAAATGACTCTTATCTACATATTTGTACATATATGTCTTGTTCAACTTATCTATCTTCTTTTTTTTCGAGTGCGACGAATTTGGCCCGACGGTGATTTTATGTTTTCTAGGGTAACGTTTACTTTTACATTTCAATGCACGCGTACACATGATCTCCAAAAAATATCAGTTCCACAAAAAATGTTTGAAATTTCGATCGATATATTCAATGGTGACCTTGATCTTCAGCTTTGATCCTTTTCCCAAGGTCGTTTCACGATGAACTCTAAAATATCAAAGGGAAATCCAATTTTCTATCCGCAATCAGAATGTTCACAAAATCTAAGTTTAAACGTGTGTTCATTCAATTGGTAAAATGACGAGTTTATATTTATCCCTGTTTGGGCCAAGGATCAATATTAAGATTATTATAAAGAAAGCCATCAACTTAAAATTGACCGAAAATCTTGTAAGTATAAGATAAAGTACTCAAATTCGGGACAAATACAGAACTGAGAGGTAATATTGAACAGACAAGTATTTATTAAATAAATGATTAAATATGATAAAATTAACAGTCGATATTAACAGTTTATATTTGAATAAATTCAGATGTGCATTAAGTGCACCGTATATATATATATATATATATGGTTATAAAAATTTAAAAATGAATGTGTTGATTTTTGGAGGTAAGGCCAGGGTCTGTTCTTAAACCCTCATTTCTCATAACGCTAATCTTATACACACACATAAAGTTTTAATATGTCCGACTCTAGTAGCATAAATCAATTTTTATTTTTATCAATTACTCACTTTCCAATTTTTACAAAATTTTCTTTTTGCAATTTACTCATCATCGTCATCTAACGCATATCTTTTTAGTTAATAATGTCAATAAATATATTATATTTATAAGTATTAATTTTTACACAAACTTCATCCCATTCGAATTGTGTCCCGAATTAGGATAGTTCGTACCTTATGTGAATCTGCACCTTCTTCAACAGTAATTCGAGATAGCACCTTTTACGAAAATTTAATGAACTGTCACCTTGTTCGCCGTATCGTCGATATAATTGCGTACATACACACATACGTGCACGTGTAAAATAAACGCAACGAGTAAACGATCCACGCGTAACCGTTTAAACGTATTATATCGAGTTACTTTCAAAGCTGCATCAACGAAGGAACGAATTAACGATCTATCGCTCGTAATGAAGTATGAAGTAACGACATGTAATTACACCGAGGAGATCGCGTGAAATTACGAGAGATAACGCTAAAAGAACGAAGATGAAACACGCCAGAAGCTATACATATATAAATATATATATAAGAAAATACTTTGTCGGGTTATAAGAAACATATCCCCTGGTAGAAATCAAAGCAATTAGATAAAATGTTTCCTTAATTCAAATCGATTAGTTAACGACAACAAAAACAATAATTTCACCTAACCTCAAAAATTCTCGTTTTCCACTGTAAGAAGTTATTTATATTTATACACAAACACGAAACGTTTGTTTGAACAACGACGGACTTTAGTATATGTATAATACACAACGACTTTATCACGCTTGCATAAATTAAGTTATTTTTCTACAACTCATAGTGATAAAAGTATATCAACCTATAATATTCGCAGGTGAATGCTCAAGCGAGCGTAATGCGATGATCTTTATTGTAGAACGGACGGTGTACGCGACTGTAATAAACCAACGTGACTCTGAAAGCCACGGGTATTTGTGTGGATATATGTACGTATATACACGATGTGCACGTGGTTAAGAAGAACAGCACGTGTTTAAGACGCGGAGATACTTAATTTTTCTCCTTCATCATCTTTTATATTCCCTCTCTCTCTCTCTCTTTCTGTACGTCTGATTTCTACGACCTTACGCATATGGTGACAGATGTTTTCTGCGATGCGAAAAAAGACGCTTGCAAATATTTATTATTGGTTAAAAAGAAATGGTATAATTTATAATTTATAAAATGTTAACATTCTTTTACGTTTGGTATATAATGTATGTATACGTGACAATTTATTAATTGAAGGATCAATACGGATCGATGTTAAGTTCGAATTAACGGGATGTTGTACGTGGTTGTTATCGATCGAGCGAACTAAGTTCACTTTCACGTTTGTTCAACAAAATCTACTAGTTTGTGTAAAATTCAAACACATAAACATTGGATTATTGGATATTATGTCATTGTTCAAATTTTTAAATCTTATACAAAGGCATGTTCAAAAAAGTATGCGCGATAAAGGGCACATTTAAAGCGTTGCAAGGAAGAAGGGCATGTTTCGAAAAGTGCCCTTTTTTCGCAAGATTTGTAGAATCTACACGACAATATCTTTATATTGAGGTATAAAAATGTTTTCTGTAAATATTGTTTTGTAAAACAATTAATAAAAGATAAAATGTTGATTTCTTAAATATTGGTTTATACAGTTATTTCTCCCAAAATAAATGACAGTTTATTATTTTTTTGCATATATTACTTAATTTAAATAAGAAAAATAGTCGTTGAATAGAACAAGGGTACTTCTCTCAAATTTTTTATGATCATCTCATTTTTTATCTCAAAGTGAATCTTTTAATTTTTCTTCATAAATTATTTCAATTAGTCACCCACATAGTATCCAAAGCAAAATAAATGCTTATTTCAAGGTAAATTTGTATTTTATTAATAAATATTAAAATAAATATCAATTATTTCAAAACTTACTTTTTCGAAATATGCCCTTTTTCCTTGCAATGCTTCATTTACGGTGCAATCTTCAAGGAGTATTTGGAATTTCGATAGAATCTTTATAGGAAATTAATTTATTCAATTATTTAGTGGTTTTGCATTTCGTTTGTACATAAAGTATTCAATATATCACGCGATTTCGCGCACGCCTATTCAAAAACCTCCATGCGAAATCGAGTTTCTCTCACATCGTGTTAAAAAAAATTGTATTAGACACACGTGCGAGAATATGATTTCTCTATATTCTCGCACTGGTATCGAAATGTAATATTTCAGACGTTCAATAAAAATTACTATTTTTTATAGTAAATCTACTATAAAGTGACACATTTCGAATATCGCAATTTTTGTTATTTTATAGCAGATATTAACATTTTTTTTATTTCAGCAATTTCAGCCTCCTTATAGAAAATATATCTTATAGATATTAACAATTTATAACAGAAATTCCTCTTAGATATTAACATTTAGAAGGAATTTCTGTTATAAATTTTATTAAAATTGCCTACATTTTTACTACAAAATATACATAATTTTACCAAAATTTTATATAAAAAGTTAAAATTTTCTCCTCTAGTGAAAAAATTTATTTAGATACAAATTTTACGGATTAGTTGTAGAATCAACAACATAATGTATTACTATTATTGTTAAATTCTTCTTTGACTTTATTTTTCTTATTTTACATCATACTTTAGTTTTCAGAGTATTAAAAACTCAACTCAATGTGTAGGTCATGTTTGGTCTTCAGAAAATAATTATTCTAAATTCTTTAGAGTGAAAAACTACTGGATTCGAGTTATAGTCTAAGAATTTCGGAATTTTTAGTCCAAAACAATAAAGTGATATTTCAAGTCGTTCATTCGAACGAAATTAAAGAGAGATGCCAAATAATACTGAGACTTTTAAGAAAAATTGTATTAATATTATATTTTTTACCAATATTGAAATATTTGGTTTGCTTGATTTTTTAACATATATTTTTAATTAAAATAAATGTGATTTTATAAAAATAATTTAAATTTACGTATAAAAAAATTATACAATTCTTTCATTAATTGTCCATAGAAAAGTTGAAATTTTATATTATACTACACAAGATATCGAACTGCTTTCTTAACAAAGACATCGTATGATCTTCGTCGCTGATTAGCACCGATTTGGGAGCATAAAAAGAGCAACGTTAAAATAATAAAAAGAAAAAGATATCGTGGTAATAGCTACATGATTAGTAATATCTACACTTACCTTATGCTGGGTATGGAATTCAGAAATTGTAGACCATTTAAAAAACAGTAGATGAATAAGTATTTTATTTTAAATTTTCATCTATAGGAATTTTAAAAACGACCACAGTGAACGAATCGTAGACGTAGAACCTTTTATAATTAAGACATAATTTTCTATAACGGTACATGTCTAAAATAATTTTCAATTTACATAAAATACATTCATATTGAAATTATTGATAATAAAAGTTAAAGAATCCTATGAATCGAATTGAATCGAACATTTTCTGTACGGGGTTTCATCGATAACTTGCTATACCGTGTTAAAGGGAAAGTAAAAGGAGAAAGCTTGAGCTAGGGTATATACTTTAGGTTTATCCGTTACAATCATCTTCGATTCTACATACTTCATTCCGACATCGCCTTAACAAATAAAAAAAATTTTCTTCTTTTTCGTTAACATGTATACCAACAGTGTCCACGACTAATTAATTACCCAGATGAATAATAACAAAAAATGCAAGAAAAAAAAAAGAATAAAACCGATACACATAAACAATAGCTATGTACATCCTCATTTTCGAGTGAACGACCAGGTAATTAAACAAAAGTTCATGCGCGCATAGGTATATAAGGATTATACACGTACGCACACATCGTCGAAACGAGTTCAACTATTTACTTAAAGATCCGTATAGGTGCGCACACACGAGAAGTAGCTCCGGTCTATAGGTGGATCGTGAGTCTGTTTACGCGCCTCCCACGATTCGAATACAGGCTCATCCTTGCATCTCTTTACCACACAGGGAGGAAAGTGGAAAACTAGGACTAAAAACCCATTCAACGTTTCTTCGAGGTGTGTATGGTTTATATGTCACCGGGACGCTCAACATTTTCTCTTTCCTCATCTCGTAAGGATCCGAAGGTCAAGGTGCACGTTCGAATCGATGCTATCGAATCACTCGGGAGACAACCTTGACGTTCTCAATCTTTTATAGAGGAGAACGAGGAGGAGGAGAACTTTTCAATGCCGATTTAATTGGCCAGAGTCCTTATGGCTTTCTCTGGTTCTCTTCAACGATTAAGATTGATTGTTCTTACTTTTCTTTTGGAATTTTCAATTTTCTTTCTTGTATATCAACGTACACTGTTTCAATTGACCGTTGTGCGTGGAATCCGAGATTTTTACGCGTAAAACCTCGCTCGATGATTGTTTATTCAATTTCACGGTGGGATATTAAGTCGCCGCGATGAACGGACCTCAAAGTGTTACCTCGTTACGTTATTTACGTTCGTTCGTTCGTTCGTTCGTTCTTCACGATTTTTAAATTAATATTTACCTTAGCAAAAATTTACCATTTTGAGGTTAGGCATAACCATTTCTTTTCGACATTAATTACCGCGACTAACCGTATCTTAACCAATTTCTGATCAGTATCAAATTATTGATATTTTTTAATATAAATAATATGACTGTAAATAATTATCGATATAAAAGCATTTATATATCAAACGTGTGAAAAGATAAAATATAAAAATTCCTTTTGTTAATATGTTATTTGTAAATATTAAATTTGTTATCAAATTTATCAATTTATTAACGTTTTTATATTCACATGTATGTGTGATCAGAAAATGGTTTTATAAATCCTTCAATTATTACTAAACTAATAAAATAAAATAAAAAATTTTCCTTTGAATTACATCCTAATATTTCATATTATTATCCCTAATTTTACAGTTACAGCGCACACGTACTATATACATCGATTTTATCCCATTAATTAAATTTAGACTCGCGCAAATTGGCTTAATCTCGAGCGACTAATAAACAGTTATTACGTCTAAATTTATCTAATTTTTTAATAAAAATCGCATCAAATACAATTAGCAAAAGAAATTTATATATACACACACGTAAATATATATATCCGTATGTGTGTAAGTGCTATATAGATAAAACAAACTCGAACGCAATTAAGCAAGTATGAATTATTTTTATGAAGAATTTTTTTTACTATAGCATATCCTATACGAAGATTCTCTTGGGTGTTATGTATTCTCGGAAAACGCGAGCAATTACCGCATTTTCACAGCTCTGACAACGTGCTCCAATTCATACATAACATGTACGTATATACACACAACACTGAGCTGTAATTTTAAATCTCGACTTACATTCGCGATTCGTCAAACAAGACATAACAATGACAAAAGAAAATTCTCACATTTCTATGTGTATCGTGCTCCATATATAATTTTCATCTAGTTAAGATATCAAATATTATGTGTTACGAGGTAACAATGCGACGTTCGTGTATTGTTCGAAAAGTGGCAATCTATAACAATTATTTTTCTTCTTATAATGTAAGACCTAATCTTCTCCTTGATGTTATAAAATTGTAGGAACGTATCTTTCCAAATAAAAAATGTTCTTAAATAATGTTTTTTTTTCATCAAATGATATTCTTAGCTTATTATATACAGTAAATTTTGGTGATCAAATTATTAAATATTTTTTGTGTAAATTGGACAAGTAAAATTAAAGAACGGTATATAGTGTGAGCACAAAAAAAATAAAACATAAATAAAACATGTAATCAAAAGCAAAAGTATAGCCATTAAAATATTACCACAGGTATAATTACATGCGGGTAACGGTATATAATAGACGAGGTCTAATTTTTGATTCTTGACGAAAAGTATAATGACGTCGAAAGTAGATAATTGATAATTTGAAGGAGAAAAAAATAGTGAAATAAATTAGTTTAGACAACTGCTGAATAGCGAGTAAAATTTGAAAAATAATGCACGTCTCGTTTTTTTCTTCGTGGTAGTTAATACATTAAGATACATTCACCGAAAATATAGTAAATTCAATAGAATGTATGTTTGAAAAGTCGTAAACAAATACTTGTTAGGCACTAAATATTTTGTGTTGGCTTCAAATATATATCTATCTTTCAATTAAAATTTTTTTACGACTACTCAATAAAATATTTTATTCAATTCAGGAGTTTTTTCCAGTGCTGAAATAAAGGTAAAAAAAGATCGAAATATGCACACATATATTTTTTTTGAATAACGATTATTACATTACAGATACTTAAAATTTTCTAAACCTCCAAATAGAATTTTTTGTTTTAAAATAATGTTTATTAAGTTGAAAAAAATTCATAAATTAACAGCGATGAATCAACAATTAAACGAACGAGATAAAAAAACCCTAAATTAAATTTTAAAAAAAAGTGATATTCCCAATCTAGGTCGATTATCGTTACCGACACTCCGTGTGAGAAACAAGATGTATCTTACCATCGTTCCTTATATCGTATTTTTTTTTCGCCTTCATTCGAGCACCCACACAGGACTAAATCTCGCAAGTTCGTGAGAAGGAAGTTGGAAGATGTGTACAAAGTCGTAAAATATATACTGTTAACCCTACGGGAGGAGGAAGAGAAGAAGAAGAAGACGAAGAAGGATATATATATATATACGAAGCGAGCTCGCGCTTTACAATAGAGACCAACGTTCGTTGCGCGAATCACAATGGGTAAATTAGAATATTTCTGATGGTTGACCGTTAAGAAATAATTGAGCTCCTTGCGTTCGCTCCGGGAGGGTGAATAATTAACGCGATATATGCTGGATTAACTTTCAGATTGATGGAAATCAAGGTTTACCTAAGTTAAAAAAAATTTCTTTTCGAAAATTCCATTGTTTACCGAGAGAGTGTAAAAATATTGTAATGGAATTTTGTTCGATGCTTCGAGGTGGTTGTGAATTGGTATACCTTGCTATGAGACTCTTGCTGTGATTACAGTGAGAAAGTTTAATGATACTTAATACGATAGATTTACAATGTAAATGTTAACGCGCTTGTGCTATTATCGTATGTTAACAAAATTTTCTTGGCGATGTATTTGGATAATTTAAATATTTTCGTTACGGGGAGACGAGGCTTATTATTAATAATTAGTAGTTTATTTTAATGTTAATTTAATAATGTTGTACTGAAAATATTAATGTACAAAAATATAATCATATGAAGTTCGAAATAAATAAACATTTTTTTTAAATGAACAGTATGTAAGTAGTTTCCCTCCCTGCTGGAAATGTGAACTAAAAATTAGGAATTAAAAGTAGTCAGTTAATAGGTTAAATGAAACGCTTTTTCCCACTGCGTTCGTCCATTTAATAGATTGCCGTAACCTCCAAATATAATTCTTCTTCATTTAAGTCATTTTCTAAACCATATTCGATGAAAAGCTATTGAGCTAACTGCTAAAAAATCCGTGATATGGGAATTGTTAGTATTGAATGAAATAAACAGCTAAAATTTTTTATTAATAATTGATAATACAATTTGTTTAAAAAAATAATTAATATTTTATATACGTTTTTTTCTATCAACTGTCTATTTTATCATTTAAAAACGTTATCCTTACATACCTGTAGTATAGCGGAATTTCTACTAGGAAGTACATTCCTCATTATTAATAAATAAACATGATTATGTCTTGTGATGCTGAAAAACCTATTCTTACAAAGAATTTACTTAAAATTATATTTTTATCACATAATATTAAAATGTATTGTTTTATCCAAAATCACAAACAATTTCAATAAATAATGTATAATTAAAAAAATACTTAAAATTTTTCGTGCTTAATATTATCAATTAAGAAGTACTAGTATTACAAAAATTTTACTTCTCAATCGAAGCTTTTGTAAAAACAGTACTGTGTAGTCGACAGCTTCGAGCGCGGGAAATTTGAATTATTAAAAACAATTATCTTATTATCATACCGAAATAAGATTCTTATGAGTCTTAAAGTGGATACCACAAAAAAAGATAATGAGAGAATGCAAAATTGTAGGATTTTCATAATTTATAATTTTAATCTATACCTACAGCGTTAATTAAGCATCTGTACATTCATTCAAATACATACCTACAAATTTCTGAAATTATTATTTTATATGTTTCTCTCAGAGGTCACGAAATAAAAGAAATACAGTTTCGTTTGAAGAGAAAAAAACGTTAGAATCGAATTGACTATCAATAGAGTAGAAAATTTGATATATACAAGGAAAAAGCGTGAAGATTGGATTATTACCACTAATCCACGAACGAATCCGTCTATTTCGGAAAATACGAGAAGATTAACTACCTGAAATTTTCCGTCGGCTCATCCTCCCGGAATCCTGATATATATCATATTTAAGGTGAAACTATTTTCTATATACCCACACACATAAAAACGAGTCAATTTGTCGGTACCGTTATAAAACTGAAATGATGTACCTATACATCGTGCATATATATACATACAGAAAAAAAAGAAAAAGTAATCGCGTTTAAAAAATATTAATTCCATTGGTGAAATGAATTGTTCGAGTCGATATATATACATGTAACCACGTTTCGAAAAAATTTTAATATTGTATTTGACGTATTTGCAAGTGCGAATATACCGTCGAAGGATAAGATAAAGAAAAGTCCTCGATACGTGGTGTACGTATAGTACATCCGGTGACTGGAAAACATCTTGGCGTATAGGTTTTTAGCATTTCTGTGCGCACCTCCGTATAGAATAATCGACTAAGTAGGTAATGGGGCACGTATATTTCTATCTCTGCGCACAGGTGTTTGTGTGCGGTGTCGTTGTGTCTTATCGGAAGATGCGCGCGAGTGTAACCTCGATCGACAAAACATCAGCAAGGTGCACGCGCGTACACTTTCCAGCAAAAGTTTGTCGTTTGTACGTTTTCGAATTTCCACACGGCAATATCTTTTAACAGACGGAGAAATTGAAAATAATAAAATGAAATGAAAAGTTCCTTTGTTGAGTTTATCGTTTTCCACGCACACAATCATATACATATATGTGTATAGATATATTTTTCGGAAACAAATATGTAAGCGATTTTTGGTCGTATAATTAACGGTTAAAATATATGCAGTTGGCGTATGTATATGGTTAAACAAAACCAAATTTTATTCGGTGATCAATATTCATCGATCATATTCCGATAATATATTCTCCGATTGCAAATAACCCGGATATGCGTGATTCGTAAAAGAAAATAAAAATGGTATCATAAAAAATTTCAATTGCAAAATCGTCGTTAACAACGTTTAAATTTTATACTGTATACACACACACACACACACAGAGATACGGGAGTAGTAAATCCTTTTATTCACTAAAACTACATTAAAATTTGTTAGTCGTTTTATTTTTCCTTTTGTTTAATGAATACTTTAAACTTTTGACGACTAGTGTAGTCGAGGCGTAAATACCGTGTACGCTTTACGCCTCTCGGCGAGTATATATATGTATGCAATAATGTGAGCACACCTAAAGGTTGGAATGCCGTACATCCATTAAACGTCATCCGGGCAAAGATCGTGCCATTTTCCATTACAAAGCATCGGATCCGAAGATTGATAAGTTTTCTTGCTATCTTGTCCACGTGTAGCTTTCTTCTCCTCTTGTATATAGAAAATTCATGCCGTAATGAGACCTTCTCTCTCTCTCTCTCTTTTTTTTTCCTTCCGTACCTTTCTTTGATCAGATTTGGTGGGTTCTTTTTTTTACTTACTGTATTTTCGTTTTTCTGGGGTACGGCTACTCGCAAGTTAGGTCGTAGAATTTTTGAAAAAATGTGCGTTATTTTTAGTGAACTAAAAAAAATCATTTGTCCTGATAGAAACTTAAACTATCTTTTTTAAATAATTTTAGCTATTAGTTTTAAAAAATTTTTAAGTTTTTTTTAAGCAAATGCATTGCCAGAGTTATTTATTAAATGCGTTTATAGTTATCAAATATAGTGTTCGTATTTCATTTAAATTTTGTTCGTTTTAAATTGATATGTACTAATCTTAGATAATTATTTTGTTATCAGCATTCGAAAACTTTTTATTTAATTCACCAAAATTTCTATTAGTATTACAGGTAATTACCTGATCGAATCAGCTATTCGAGGAAAATTAACTGAAAAAAGTTGCAATATTCGTAAGGAACTCGACACTATATTACCGTGCCATCACGATAATTTTTCAATTGTTGATTAAATATTTTAAGTTTGCTATTCTTATACAAATTCAATGAAATGAGTAATGTTGTATAGAAAAATTTTCGTTACACGCATAATCTATTTGAAAAAAGATTAAATGAACATAAAACGATTTAATCGCAATAAATAAATTAACCATTATTAATTTAAATTAATTAATTATTAATTAACATTTGATAACAATAATTAGTTAATTTAAATAAATATTCTTTATTTTAAATAACATTAATTTAATGTAAATATTTATTCATATTTTCAATTCAGGTTCGTATTATTTATTAAAATAAATGTTTGGTTAAAAACTAAAAATCTATAAGAAAAATTAATATATTTGCACCAAATTTTGATGATAAAGTAGTGATATCTACATATTGAGTGTCCTTCAGAATGATTATTAATTTTTTATATGAAATTTTTTTTCTGCACGGATACCTCATACATCATCATTTATAAAACAATATACAACAAACATTATCATTAATGGAATTCCAATGTCCGATAGTGCCATTTTTATTTAAAAACACGAGACGTCCATTTACCTAGATACATTATATACATTTTAAATTTCGCAAATACCATTGCCCATTATTATAATAAGAAGAAAAAAACAAGGAGAAGAAGAATAAGAAGAAGCTAATCGGAATAGAGTTTATTATTTTGTGATTGCGCTCGTTACCTTATACGAAAACACAATCAAACGAAAAGCGATCCGTACGACCAAACGAAACATTAACAACAATTTAAAGTAATCATTTTAGCTTTCGACAACGTATTTTAAACGCTCCGGAACGTCATTAAAATCTAATCTTTATAGTAAATGGATAAAGGAACCAAAGCTAGTAATTTATGTTCACCTTCTTTTTTTATATGTACACTCCTTTCTCAAAGACTTAACGGGCGTTATTAAAAAAAAAAAAAAATTTCTCTCTCTTTCGAGTACTCAAGTCCCATTACTCGAGATAATCCTTCGACCTCTCGAGATTAGAAAAATTCAACGGTAAAACTATATTCAAATTTTCCTCTCTACTGAAAAAAAATTAATTTACAACGTACCGTTACGTACTTCTTTTTTTTTTCATGTACCAAACGGGCAAATACAAACAAAAAAAAACAAGGGAATCGAAATATCAATGTTCGATGCAAATAAAAACGCATCGAACAGTTTGATCGAATCCGATTGAATGAAGAAGAAAAAAAAAATACGTGGTAGTTTGCGGCGTCCGACAAAGGATTTTCATCCTTGATCTGGCCACAAACCAACCCTGCACCAAACATCGGTAGCGGATAAATTCTATCTTTCTCCTTTGGTTTGTAAGGTGGACTAGTTTCCGTGGGTCACGAAGGTTCACCAGGCCATACGATGCACCAATGAGATGCTGCTGCAACTTCTACTTCTTCGGTTTCTTATCTTACTCTCTCGTTTTTTGTGCATGTGCATGTACACGTACACCTCTATATACACATATACGTATCATACACATATACATATACCTTTGCTATTCACCATTGTTGCTTAATTTATGCGATCTCGTCGTTCAGGAAAAGAGTTATAAATGTTCCTATAGATGATTTTTCGAGATACGTGATATTGATTCCGTGAAAGGATGTCCATTGGTAATTTTGCGGATCGATATGTCGGATCGATTGGATACCATTAATGTATATTGTTATAATTAAGTTTCTTTTTATCTCTTGGAAATTATCTGATTGTATAGAAATATTGTAACGACTAGAAAAAACAACCATTTTAATGATTTTTATAAAAAAATTCTTTACGTGTACTCGACTAGATTAACTATTGATATATAAATAGAAACATTCCTTGAATTAACAAAATTTAAATATGTAGTAAATTCTAACCGATGTCAATTTTATATTTTTTTAACAAGTTTGTTAATAAAAACACATAGAATACTTAAAAAAAATTGTCAATGTAACAAGTATTTGATTTACTAAAATTAACGTGAGATACCCATAAGTGCGAGTCGATGTGGATCGAACCACCATCTATTAAATAAAACTTTTGAAAATTATAACCTTTGCACACACATTTATACATTTTATGCCCGTTCGGACGAGTGCATAATAAAATAAAGCACCATCAGAATTCGTTTGAAAAGTAACAATTGTAAATTGATGGGCCTGGGTGAAAATCGCCCACATGCATCCGCATTCTATTCTATAGAATTTAGAAAAATTTATTGCGACTTTCTATTAAGCTTTCTAATAAGAAAAAGGGTTATCGTAGTACAAATCTGCGACAAACGCAGTTTAGCCTAACACGCCTAAATTATTCTTTGCTTTTTTTTTCTTTACGCGCGAATTACGCGCAATTTTTATATTGTCTCTTCGCGTAACGCGCATTTTTGGGTTGTTCAGAAAAATGAAAAGAATTTGTTTTTCTTAAAATCCACTGACTTATGGTAATGGAGTTTACAAAGTATTTTACAAATAATTATCTAATTAAAATGCACGTGCGTGCCAGAAACGTGTACCTGCGTTTGACAATTTTTCAACGGTAATTACACAGCGGTCAGTTATTCATAAGAGAATAATTACGCGTAGACGAAAAGAAAAAAAAAAACTATTAGAACGTCCATCCCAGCGTCAATCCCTTTTTTACCTCTCTCTCTTTCTCTCTCATTTAATCGAAATGTAATGTTTTCCTAGCGTTTTTACAAAATAAATATTTTAATTACCAAAGCGAAAATAAACTAAACGTAAACTCGAAGAGTTATGAATAAAATTAACCCGAAGAGAGAGAGAGAGAGAAAGGAAAAAAAATAATCGTCTATTAGATTGACGAGCGACGTCCTGGAGACGAGTGTTTACCCATCCTCGTAAACGAGCAATTGACGCGCATAAGCAAAGAGAGGCGCGCAAACACTCGAACGCGTGCATATACACGCGGGTCGTATAGTAATGAGTAAAAAAGAAGATAAAACCGAAAGAAAGAAAGGAAAAAAGGCAGTGAAGCTGATAATGACGAAAATTCCAAGGCGGCTCGATACGCAGTCGTAGACGTCCGTGACAGCACCTCTTTTTGGATTTACGATCGACGCTAATAAAATAGCACCGCGGCGCACAGACGATCCCACGCCTTCTCCATTACCAGGTGTGCACTTACTATCGGTCGTGCAATCGCCATAAATTTGAATTTCGAATGCACGCGCGCCGGCAGTAGCATCATCGCCAAAGGATCTCTCCCCCGGAGGAGAGAAAGGAGAATCTGCATCGGCAGGAGCCACGGCAACAGCAGCTCGCGTCAAGCATCAAGAGAGAAAACTCAAGCTAGGGCTTTAATTCGTGGCTCCCTGATTCGCGCAGAGTGTGGGTCTCTGTGTCAGGAAGGTCAGATGGGAGTTGCGCTCTATGAGAATCCCGTCAACCCCGGGCTTCTTCTGTCCCCCACCTCGACAGCCCAACAGCTGGCATCCTTCTGGTTTTCTCCTTCTCTCTCTCTCTCTCTCTCTCTCTCTCTCTCTCTCTCTCTCTCTCTCTCTCTCTCTCTTGGCGTCTCATCCTACTCGCTCGACCGGGGCTATATGCGATCGTTTACTATGTACCTTCTCCTCTCTTCCCAAGGTGAATGTGTGAGCGAGCGTTGCACAATGTAGGGAAGAGAATATACCAACAAGAGGAACGCTCATCTCTCTCTCTTCCTCTCTCGGTCACTCTCTGTCTCTCTGTGTGAGCGTACGTGGGAGAGAATCTAAGCTTGCTCATCCCCCGTCCTCCTATATATCAGGCAACCTTGCTCGTCCTGGCGCCAGTCTTCCAACAGAGGATACACGAATCGGTGGTGCGTGTCTCCGTGTGTATACCTTTTGATAATCATTGTTGGTTCTCTCGTATCGTTTGTATCCCATGGATCCACGGAAGTGTTTGTTCATCCTCGGGCTGGTGTGTCTAGCTGCCGGCCAAGAAGATGCCGGTCTACTCGACCGAGGCTACCGGGCAGCTTACCGGCTCTACGAGGACTGCCAGCAACGCAATGTCGGGGTGTCCGCTTGCCTCAAGAAGAAAGCCATCAACTTCTTCGACAGGCTGGGTAGGATCGACAATCTCCCGATCGCCGAGAATCTCGAGTTGGTCAAAGCACCCGGTGCCGAGATCGAGACGGTCAAGAACGTCTCGGACCTCGAAGCTACCTTGGGAAGAACAAACGGTGCATCCAGAGACGACTTACTCAATGACATCCTCCTGGACCGCGTATCCAATCTGATGAACAGCTTCAACGTCCAAATCCGATTGCCCAAAACTTCGCCGACCGAGCTCAAGAGGTCCATGGAAGAAGGTCGCGGTAAGATGAAGAAGATGATGGGTATGATGATGATGGGAATGGCTATGAAAATGGCTGCGATGATTCCCTTGGCTATGGGTGTCCTCTTCTTGCTCGCTGGAAAAGCTCTGATAATCAGTAAGATCGCTCTGGTCCTCTCGCTCATCATCGGGCTGAAGAAGCTGCTCTCCCAGAAGCAAGGTGGTGACCACGGACACGGATGGCAATCCGGTGGTGGTGGCGGCGGTGGATGGGACAGGAGCCTCAAAGCACTCGACTTGGACACCAACGAGTACGCGCAGAATCTTGCTTACAGCGCCACGAGACCGCAACGGAAGTAGATTTAACCCCCTCTCGTTGCGACGGGGTGGTTGGACAGTGACGTGACGTACGAGACTGTGAATTTACACACCGATTCAGTTACTTTTCACATATTGTTTTATCATTTACGAATACTATTATTCGAATTGTCGGTGAGACGATGACTAATCTTTCTTTTTTTCTTTTCTTTTTTATTTTCAACACGACTGAGGAAAACATGTGCCAATGTTAACGTTAAAAACCGGACGTTCGACGGGATTTTTCACTATTTCTTACTTTTTTAACGATTATTCATTAGAAATTTAACTTATTCTCTTGTAATTCTTAAGGCTCTTGGGTTACTTTTCGCACGATTACAAAAAATAGAAAAATAAACTAAACAAAACTGTTAAGTTTTAGATGTACAATCGACGATGGCAAACGATCGTTCGTCGCGCGTTATTTAAAAGTAAATAAAAAATTGTACTTTGCGTATTGCGAGTTGTATGTACACGCGTGATGCACCGCACCACGCGATGAAAAGAAAAAAGGAAAACTGTTCTTTTAACGTGCTCATAATAACTGTATGTGTTCAGTATTAGTCCTTAGAAATAATCAATCAAAATATAAAGTTTCTCATGCTATTCGGAGCAGTCATTTAAAGAACGGTAACGATTATCATTATCATTATTATTTTTCTTTTTTTCCGTATCGCAACGTATATAAAAATCAACCAACACGAAAACTCTTGTAACCGTTGTTATCATTGTATTTTCACTCAAAGTACACACGACGCGAACGCTAATTTTCTATTTTTCCTCAAATCATGGTTACAAACAACTTATCCATATATATATATGAGACAAACGTGACGACACGCTACAAACGAAAATAATACCGACTTACTACGTGAAAACAAAACGATACGCAAGAAAAACAAAAAAAAACATAACCCTCGTGCCGATATGCGAGCCTCATTTAATTTTCTTATAGTTCGGTAGCAGTGGTTCTTTTTTATACATATGTAAGAGAGACAGTACGTACGCGTAGCATTAAGAAAAAAAAGATAAATAAACAGCACCTAACAGTCTATGTCATACGCGAAAAGCAAAGGGAGAGATAGAAAGAGAGAGAGAGAGAGAGAGGAATAACCTCGAGGGTAATCACATCGAGAGTATTTCTCTCCGTCTTTCTCTCTCTCTTTTCTCTCGGAAATTGCTGTCAAGCGCTTAATGACAGGTACTTCTCTTTGGGTCCATCAACCTCTTGATGGGTAAATAATGAGGAAAAAGTATACGGAGATGACGATGAAGCAAAGCTCGCGTGATTCTTACATATACAAGTTGTTAATCTTCAAAAAATAAAAGTAGTATATCTCATTGAGAAGTACCCGTTTGCGCGATTTATTTATCTTTTTTTTTACTCTACAACAACGACTACAACAACAACAACAACGACAACAACAACAACAACAACAACGAGTCTCTGAAAAATGGCATTGAAAATTTCATAACTTATTTTTTATTTATTTATTTATTTATTTATTTATTTGTTTGTTCGATTAACGAGTAACGATTAAGTCACATTGTTTTTCATTTGAGAGAACATGCGAAAAATGAAAAAAATAAAAAATACGAAGCAAACAAACAAACAAAAAAATGCTGTAATTTTGTAAAGTACCATATACAATTTACCGCAATGATGAGAAATAAAGTCGAATTGCTCAATTCTTTTACATCGCATTGTGTTTTTTCAATCTGTTTTCATTCTCCATTGATTTCCCTCCTCTTTCCACCTGTATTTTTCTTGTCCGTCACTTCACCAAATCGTTCAGATTAGTGTGTGTGTGTGTGTGTCTGTGTGTTTGTATGGTCTGTTTACGGGTAAGAAAGAGAGGAATAGAGGGAGGGAGAGTGAGAGAGAGAAACAAAAGGAAAAATGAAGAGAGCGCCCTCAATGTTGTTGGTGATCGAGGCCGAGAACCGCAGCGAAGAGAGCGTAGAAAAATCCAGCGAGAGCCGTGGTGAACTTTAAAAGGACGAGGGTCCCCATGAACGTTGGTATCAGGAACATGAACTTGAGCGTGTATGCCATTACGATTGCCATTAGCGTTCGGTTCATTTGCTTCATCTTTTTCCTCCTGCCACGAGCTTCTCCTAAATTAATTACATTTGCATTAGTGATGTGTATATCATTCTCCACGCGATCGTTCGTTAAAACTTTTATCAATTATATTCGAAAATTGTATAAAAATATTTACACTAACTACTCGTCGACGCTTCTAAAATAAAAAAGCAATCGTTCGGTAAACGAATTACGGTAATATACGGGAGTTGTGGGTTTTAATTCGATAATTATTGCGCGTAGCAAATCGACTTGATTACCCACGGTTAATATGAAAATAATCTCATCCGCAGAACGTATATAATTGATTATGATCGGTCGACGGGGTAAATAAACAAAGTTTTACAAAGTGAATGTGAGGACCGGGGAAGAAAAAAAGAAATAATTAACCTACTTACCGGTATCCTCGAACGAGTCAAGATAGTCAAATTGATTTTGAATCGCAGCAGTCCCATTGGCGAAACCCTCGACGAAGAATCTCCGGTGGTGCATCAGTTGTACGAGGGCGTTGTCGAGGACGTTTCTCGCGAGGCTCCTCTCACTCGTCACCGAGCTTGTCGCCCCGAATTCGAGCAACACCACCAACAGGACTAGATTAATCATTCGCGAATTCATCCCTCGGCTCGGTTGGATTTTTCTCACCTCCTACCTTTCGTCAACACCTCCGTTGTCGGAACGATCGTTGGAAAATCCTACATGATCACCGGAACGGTATGCCTCGCGAGAGGCGACGATCGACGACGCGACATCACGAGGCTCGATGCGACATTTCTTACGAATGTTTACGTAGTTTGTCTTCGTTGTCGTTTTCACGGGGATGAAAATTTGGTCGAACGAACTCGGTAAAATACGAAGGAACGAACGAACGAAGGATAAAGCGAACGTAGGAGGAAAAATGAAAAAGACTGGTGAGCGCCGCGACGAACGACCGGGAACTAAGCGGTCCGGTCTCGATTCTACGGACAACCCGTAGGGGGTTCCATCGCACTTAGCGGCACGCTTCAGTTGTCGAGAAAATCGACAGTGCGTGAAAAATTAGCCTGCCTGGATTATTATGCGTGGAAGACGGTCCGTCGTATAGATGTGTAACGTGTCTTGGAGAGAAAGAGAGAGAGAGAGAGAGACGAGAGAGAAAGACAGACTACACGACTAAGTACCAAGTTTGTTATCCTTCTTTCTCAATGGTACTTACATACATGCACGTACACACGTCTGTATACCTTACTTACACCTTATGGGCATTTTTGTCTATATATGTGCGTGAGGGACGAAGGAAGTGGATCGCGCGTGATTACTCGTTATGCCGTGACTCAAATCGACACTTTCTGCACTCAAAATTACACGTTCCTCGGATTCTCTTGTTTTTTTTTCTTTTTTCCCCTAACGTCTGTATGTACTAGCTTTTTGAATTTTCCATCAGCTTAGGTAACAAGCTACTTTTTGCAATTGGGGAACACGATTTTCCTCCTTCTTTTTAACCTGTGAGACTCTCGTATTTTTGATAAGGTAAAGAGGAAATTCACAATGACAAATTAATATTTTTTTAAATCTATCGACGTATACCGATATATGAAGGGAAAAACACGAATTAGAATTTCCCATATGATGAGACAAGTCCGTTTAGTTCAGTACTGTAATTCAAATAACCAATCGGGTTGGCATTTTTGACCATTTCTTGTTTTCTTTCAGAATTATTGTTCAGAATTATATTTAGACCATTTAGACACTTTAGACAAATTATTTTTCTCTCCGTGGACGTATGATCTAGAATATTGGGATTCTGTCAAAGATCTCTACCTTAGTAGAGAGTGGCCAATTTATGGTAAAAACAATACATCAGATTTTTGGTGAACCTATTGTTAGATTTTTTATCAAGGATATAAACGAAATAAATATTGAAATTTTAAGAAAATATTTAGATAGTTTGTGTTATAATTTATAACTAAAAAATGTATTATGTTTCTAAAAAGTACTACCAGGCATTGTTATATCAAAAGATTTCAAAATAATCTTAAAATAATCGTAAGGCTACTATAATTAAAATTTTTTGAAAAATATAATATAATCTTAAACTGTCTAAAACCGTGTTTAAAGTTAACCTTATGTCATCTGAAAAACATTTTTAACCATATTAATAACTACATTTATGCTAAAGTTCATTTCATCTTAAAAAATACATTTTGATCAAATAAATATCATTACACTAAAATGCGTCTCATACTACAAATTGCCAATTTCTTAACCTTTAGATCCGATGTTTTTAGACATTAAATTTAGTGAAAATAGAAACTTATTTTGAACCGGAAAATTCTCGTCCTCTAAAGGCTAATCATTATCAATAAAATTCAATTAATTTCATAAAGTCCCAATTTTTTGATCATATTAACCACTCTTACCGGAGGTATTTACAAAAAAGGAATATATACTTCTGAAAGAAATAGCTCACACTACAGTACTATAAATAACCGCAACGATTTATTTATAAATCAATTGATCACAGTGTAATAACCGTTCATAAAAATAGAATTTCTAGGAAAAATGCACATTGCATTTAACTTCCTGCCTAACGTAATACCAATTCAATAACTTAAATAATACGTCTATTTTTTTTTTAACCACAGACCTCTCGTTACATACTCTACAACTTATGCCTCGATTTAACTAATTTTTCAATTTTCGAAAAAAAAGAAAAAAATTACGAATAAAAATAAATGTGTCAACGGCGTAAAAACGGTGTTTCTCGTTTAATATCTCGAAGAAAAATAAAATTACGTACGAGTATTAAATATAGCAATGTGTGGATTCGTAATATTAAAATGAATCATTATATGCAGGTACGTGTATTGATAAATTTTGAAATTAATATTATAAAACTCTGATTGATTTTTCGTATACATATACCGCTAAAAGAAAACTAAGCAAATAGCTCGTCATCATTTTTCTGTAGATTCGGAAGCGGAGTAACCAAGTGACTTTTACCGCTTATAGAAATAGACGAATCGCAATCGAACGGAAAATTATCTCTCACCGTCAGCTGGTTTTTAAGGACAAAGCGTGAAAACGATTAAGTGAAATCGATCTCTCGATACACACTGTGTACAACGTTCGTGTTTTAATTATTACATTATTTTTATTTCGTGACCGGAGAGAATAATTCAGAATATTTGCATCGTTTCGCGTTTAAAAATTATAGTTTTCACTTGTTACTTCGCGCAATAAATTTGTTTCCATAGTGAATATTTTAATAGATCGCGATATTCTAATTTTACGAAAGAATTAAATACAAAATTATTTTATATTTATAATGAATATAAATAGGTTCTCTTAGTGTATAAAATTAGTAATTTTTTTTAAAATCCATGATAAAGGACTTGGCTATACAAATTATTGAAAGTAAGTAAAAAACAAATTTATATCAGGATTACTTTTTGTCATTTATATATTAATTGCAGTGAACGACGACGTGTCCATGTAACTAACAAATAAATGTATAATTATATTTATTTTATACTTCCACGTACTTAAAGAATTAATACAAAGTTTTATACAAGTAAATTAATTAATAAAAATCAAATAAATTACATTAAAAATAATTTATTACATTGTTGATGAAATCTATTGCTTGCCTGACAATCGTTAGTATCATTGCGATACATAACATTTTTATTCACTTTAACCTAATTAATATAGCATTAAACAATTCATTAATTTAAAGAACATTCAGAGAATTTGCAGTTATTCAATTAATTTAACCAGAGTAATTAAAAATGCAATTATAGTATAGCAGTGATATACAGTAGTAGTAAAAAAAAAGATCACGAACATTGTAAAAATTCTTTACCGCTTTATATGTACATATACGTTTGCAATCGTATAAAGAAGGAAATAAAATTGAACATTCGAGAGCATCGTCGTAATAGGAGAAAAAAAAATGTATGAGAAACCGAGATAAGTGAATTCTTTTCGATATTACGTGAAAGTTCGTATCTGGGTTGCATCTTTACACACGAAGGATTCACCTAATCGAACGGATAGTATTCTGTTGTTATTTTTTTTTTCTAAATCGAAATCTCTTCGTCCTGCATCCAGTACACGTATATATACGTATAATCGCGAATTATTATTTTTAGTTAAATCATTATTAACATTTCCACGTAATTGAGAAATTTTAGAATATTTTATATTTGATTATATCGATCGTATTAATAGAAATTATTTATTTATATTTTAATATATACTGAATCGGAGGTGGTTATAAACCAGTCTCGTTGTAACGGAATATATATATATACTATTTGACAACCAAAGTGAATTTAACGTGTTATTTTATGGTTGGTATTAAACCGCAGTGGAAAATATTATTTTAACAACCCACACTCTACTTTGCGGTTTGTACTTTCTTCATGCCAAATGTACTCGAAGTATATTTGATGATCCCTAAGAAATTTAAATGACAATCAAGATTGTATGTGTGTCTGTGTGCGCGCGTATACTTAAGTTGACGAGCCTCGGTTTGAACCTAGAAAGTATACAGTGGAAACTGGTATATCTGATTAAAATAGTTTCAAAGAAATCGCAATTAGAAAAAAAACTTTTCAGTATATTCGTGATAATGTTTATGAAAGCAAAATTGCGTTGTCTTATATAGGGATAAGATTGTAGGTAAAATGTTGTCCAGTAATTAATATCCTTTGTTGAAATATTTATATGTAATGGATATATGTGATACTTAAATTTAGTATCGTTAATTATTTTGTTTTAATTTAATAAAAATATAATTTTTCAAAATAAAAAATCTGTGAAGCTCGTCTAATTGCTCTGGATATCATCAAGAAGATTTACAAAATTTGATTTTATATCCAATCATTACTTTACAAAAGCTACTATTTATTTTCAGTAAATTCTAAATTTGCTCTTATAAAGAAATTTGCTGTGTCGGTTTCTTCTTTGTTATTTAATATCATCACTTATGAACTGTTTTTGACTTTTGATTCCATAATTTAGTTACAATTTTCGGGTTTTAAGAGGGTAAATCCAAGTATAGTCGCTCTAGATATTTGAGTAATTATTGACCCCACAAAGTTTGGGATTTATGTTTCACCTACACCTTTAGAAATATTTGCATACAAAATTTACCAATATTTCATTCGATTATTTAGCGTATTCTTGGCATAGTAGAATTTGTTAAATAAGTGCAAAAGTATATTTAAGAATTTTTGAATAAGTCGTGACAATCAACAATTTTTGCATAAAAATTGCACATTGATTTTTAATATTAGTAAAAGAATACAATTATTTTGTAATAAAATACATTACTTGTCGAATAGCATAACAATGATGAAAAAGCGTCAAATCATCAATATTATTGTTTCATGAATTGTGTTTCATTCAATTGCATTATAATGATGTTTATCTATTGTGTCAAAATCCCATCCTATTTGTTTAGATAGTTACTGAGTGTTGATAATCAAAATGCATAGTTCCGTATCGTCAGAATTTTTGCATATATACAAGAATTCATACTGAATTCTAAAGGTTTTGTAGCCAATATCTTTGAATAATTGAAATGTAAATCTATAAAGATTGAATTATTTCATAAATTAAATACAAGTTTTGAATTACTTCCTTTAAATATTATCTATGTATTTTTGCAAAAGTTTTACTAAGATTTTTGGAATCTAACCCCGTCCCTCGAAAATTCATTATTTATTAGTAATTCTAAATACAAATTTAAATTTTCTAAAACATCAAGAATTTTAAAAATGCGATGATCGAATCAAATACAATCAAATACAAATCCGTAGTAGAAATCAAAGTATCTTTATGAAATGCATTTTTCTTACCAAATACTGATGATTTGACCAAATCTGTCCAACAAATTCGTTATTAAGGGCTAAAACATGATTTCATCTAATCTCAAAACGCTAGGGAATATATGAAAAAAAAAAGATTTACTATAATCTATCACATCTTTACATTAAATTTTTTTAAAGACTTTAAATACAGTTTACCGAAACCATCGCACCATTCAATAATTCAACGATAAAAAAAATTTCTTTAAAACACAAACACCATACCTGAATCTCCAATTTGTTTATCAACGTCTATACACTTTCGCTCATCCTTTCAACCAACAATTAACAATATCTCACCGCACCCAAACGTAATTATTCACTCCAAATAAAAATACAAAAATGAATGTTTAATAAGCAAAAAAAGATATATTTTGTATTCGAAAAAAAGAATAAGAAGAAAAAAAGAGTCAACCGTCTCATCATTACGGTTATTCTCCCTCCGTGCTCGCTGTTTTTACCGTTCTCCTTTTGTTTCGGGCGCTAGAACCGCTCATGCGACTGCGCGCAATGATACTGATTATCAAGAGAAGGAGGTATAACCAAGGATAAAGTCAAAACTTATTATTATTTCGTCAACTAGAGCTTCGACAGAACTGATTGTCTTTTAATTACATAAAAGTGAAAATATGGACAACTTTTTTTTCGCAAACTTGTTTACGTCTACTTTGCCTGTCTCTTTATTTATTTATTTATTTTTTATTTATATATATAGATTACTCGTTGATGAGTAATAATGTGCGTATAGATCGGTTGTAATTATGTACGAATTTTTGAGAAAATAAATGGTATGCATAGTAGAATTTGTCGCGTACTATTCTCTACTGTAGATAATATAGAAATTGTCAGATCGGTATAGAAGCGTAAAAATACTTGACTCGGTCTCTCGAGTGACATATACCTGTAGTTGATTATTACCTTTATTCTCATCGAAATTTCAAAGGGATTTTTAACTTTTTTCTAGACATACTCGTAGACATAATCATTCCTTATTGTATAAACGTCAAATTAGCATTATTTTGAAAATTTTATTCAAATTATAATTTATTTAAGAATTCTATTTTATTACTCTTTTAGCTTATCAAGATTAAATATTCTTCGCGTTATACGTTCCACTTACATGACTCCGAGAACCTTCGTTTTTTAGTTGTCAAGTGTCACTATCATCTCAAGTAGAAAAAAGAGTACTTTGAAAGAATAATAACTTATCAAATGTATAAGGAAGAATGCGGAAGGATTCGTTAAATCTAGAAAATACGTCAAATAGTTTACATATTTCATTTTATTCTAATCGCATATATTTGCATATGCGAGAATTCCACAAGTCAACAAGAATAAATATACAGAAACCAAAATTAAGTGAAATCAAAGAAATTAATATTAAAGATGTGGGTTAAATAATAATGTATTTCAATTGATTGAAGTATTTAATTATTTCAATTCAATATTTTGTTAACCATTATCTAAAATAAAAATATACCGCATATAAAATTAATGATTGTAAAGGTACGATTTTTCAAAAAATAAATGTTTTGTGTAATTAAAATTAAAGAAAAATTACGAGAACATAATCATTCAATATAGGATGTAAATTATAATAATGCAACTTTTCAAGCTGATTTCAGTATAACAGTATATGAGATTAATAGTTTTACAATTTTTTAGGTAACGATAGATATACAATGGCAAAATTTTTAAAACAATTAGTCTCATTATACTTATTTGTGCACCATCTTGAATCTTTGCGCTATCAGAAATTACATGGTAATAAGGGGCAATGTTCTTGTGATTTACCTTTAATTTATGCAAAATAGTATACTTGTTTAATTTGCAATTGTAACAATATACTTAATATTAATTGACAATCTTAAATGTAACCAAGTATTAATAATTTTTATATGTTGCACTTAGAAATAAGGTCCATAAATATGAAACAACAGCAACTAGCATTTTTATAATTTGCAGTATAATATAAATTAATAAATGATATCAATAATATTGACTTACATACTTTCCAACGTAAAGGAAGTGTAAATGAGAAAATATTGAATTTAAATAAAAACACATATTTCATACAAAATAAAATAAAATAAATTCTACAGTAGAAATTGAACATTTTAAGGGTTTTTCCGGTGTTTATAACCTGAAAGCTTTAATAAATGATGCATTTTCTACTAGGGTTTCTTTGAAATAATTTAATTTTTTTTCTGAATTAATGTGATACAGCATGATATATTTAATATGTATAGTTTTGGCTGACCCTTCATAGAAGTTAAATCGTTTTATTCGGTTTGTAAACCAGTGGTCAATCAAAAATTGGTAGAAATTGGCTAGTTATAATCTATAAAATAATTATTCCCAATCTAAGAATATAAAAAATGGACAAATTTCTACTATGGAACCTAAATTTTTCCATTTAAATATGAGTAACTTAGAGTATATTGAACCTCTAATATATAATTATTAGAGAGAATCGTGAAAAATTGTACTTATATCAAAGTCAAATAGCATACATGAGAATTTTATTTAACATAATGCAGATACACACATGTATTTATGTTTATATACTCATGTTCATATTGTTCATGACTGCTAATGTTTTGAAGCGATCCAAATGTAATACAAAATTATTTTTTTTTGAAAGAAACTACCAAAAATTTCGCAAAAATTAAATTACAGAAATTAAAAAAAGAAAGAATTTATAAGCTTTTGAAAACAGTTAAGAATTTCCGCGTACTATTATAATTTGTGATCCTATCATTTTTAAGCATAATATTAAATTGCATATTGCAGTCTAACAATAAAGTTTTTTTATATTTATCGCAAATTAAAACGCCGAACACATTACTATTAATACAGTTAAACAGAAAAGCTTAAATGTTACTACAATAAGCTTTAAAATACTACCCGACTGTTTTACGTGCACCTTGTTTTCACGAGAGATATACAAAACTTTGAAGTTTACTCTATTTTATATCAGCTGACCAAAAGTTAATGAACAGTACAGTATACGTACTTATCTAAAACAGATATACAATTGTTTATAATACTCAAAATATAATTTCTGTTATACTTTTCCATTATCAATCCCTGTTATACTTTCGTGTGTTACAACATTAATTAATAGCACATACACACACATACATACATACACATATATATATTTTTTTAATGAAAGAAGTATACTTAGTAACGATCTCAACGAGACGTTTGTAGGCGAGTAGTAGAACTAGATTACACACACACACACATACGCGTACACACCCACAGACATGCACACACGCACACATATATATCGGAATCAATTTATTAAAGAATCAGTATTGTTATTAAATAAAATTAGACCGTAACAAGATTATTATTTCAACTTAAAATCGAGAAGTAACAGCACATTTTTCCCCCTATTACGTTATATAATTTATTGCACTTGTAATTTGAAGAAAAAAAAGAAAAATAATACCCATTAAAAAAAGAATGTATTTTTTACCAACGAAGAGAAAAAAAATATTTTTCAATTTACGAACCTCGTGACAATAGTATAAAAAAAAGAAAGAGAGAGAGAGAGAGAAAAAGCGCCATTGAGTAACAATGGAAATTAGCCGGTCGCAAAGTGGAGCAAAATATAATTACCACCGGGAGTTTATTGACAATTTGTTAGTAATCAACCCAGTTTGACGAGAATGAGAAAAATTTAACGTTCGCGGAAGATTTTCGAGAATAAAAATGTATATACAGTGATGTATAAACGAATAGAACGATATCATAACGATTTATATAACATATTTTATAATGCAGTTAGATCCAGATTTGCCGAAGCGAAATTTATTATCGCATCGAGTCGTGGGAGAGTGCATAAAGGTCCTTCACACTCGATTAAAGAAAAAAGACGTTTAGAGGGCCGGGGAGGTCTCGTTACAATTACAATCAAGTTCAATGGCAGCGTAATAGCGGAAAAAAACTGTCTTCTTTTTTTCTCTCTCTCTCTCTCTCTATCTTTTGCATTGATCGCGGAGGTTTTGAATGCTGTTTGGCGAAAAATTGATCCGTCACGGGCTGTCGATCGTTGTACACGTTTCGTCAACTGTTTCGCAATAAGAGATTAACGGTTGTACCGCTATTACGGGTCGTGGATAAGCAAATATATAGATCGTCGTAGTGACGATATAAATTTCGTGTATACGTATTGGTAATAATGAATTAATTGTTCGAATTTTTCGACAAAACGTTACCAGCGATCGAACAAATTAATCGTTAACAACAATGTACGTTACACGTAAGGAATGCGAATCTAATTAACGAACGTGAAATTCATCGAAGCATATTAAAAGAAGGAGGAATCCAAGATTCAGGTAATCAACGAGTCAATTAGGTGTGAACCCTTTCTCGTAAAGGACACACGACGAAGGCAAAAGAAGAAAAAGAAAAAGAAAGAAAAAACAATTCGCACGCTGACCAATAGAGATTCACAAGAAGGAAAAGAGGAAGGAACGTTGACCGAAGAGGATCTTTCGTCACGCGTCAGTACCGTGTTAGATGAGGAGGGCTCCTTCTTCTTCCTCCAACGATTTTCACGGATGCACTATATAAACTATTCTACCGGCGATACCATCTCTCCAGTTCTTTGCTTCGTCTCTTACCGGTCGTTTCGTTACATTTTCTAAATTGTGCAGTTCGTTTTGTCATTTTCATTTATTTGTTTGTTTGTTCTTTTTTAATTCAAGTGACTGTGACACGAAGTGAGCGAATTACGGATGAAGGGATCATGATTCGAATGATCGTTTGTTTGGTGCTACTCGTACCGATATCGGCGAGTGAAGATGCGAATCCTCGTGACGTTAAACGTGATGTATCTATTACCGATCAGTACGTTACGAAGGGTTTCGATTGGTTGGGTGATAGATTCCTTGGGCTCGTTGAAACTTTCATCCCTGATCAGAGGACTGGAAGAGCTGGTGGTGTTGAAGGTATAACAAATTGCGACAAAACTTTTTTTTATTAATTATTTACAAATTAAGAGCAATATTTTGTTTAAGAAATTTTAAGGTACGAAGATAATATTTTTAAGACGTTTTAGAAAAATAAGTATAATAGTTTTTAAGATGATTTAATATATTAAGAAATAAAAGGTTTTTTAACAATTTTTAAGCAGTTGAGATATATTTCCTTTTTAATATTTTAAACTTATGGAAAATAAAAACATTAAAGTACATTATAAAAGCTTGTTTTGAGATAATAAAATTTTTATTAATAATAATGCATTATATAAAATTCGTAAACTTTAATTAATCATTATGTAGAAATATCATTGTACAAATATATACAGTTTCTATCACGCCTATAGTAAAAATTTCACCGTAATTTCGCCAATTTATAACAAAAATATCACATATCCTCAAAAAAATGCTAAAATTACTACTACAAAATTTAATACTTTCTTTCTTACAAATATCAATGAGGTTTATTACTTACCTCTTTATTTACGTTCTTAACCGCGAGTTTTGACCATTCTTTTTTCAGGTCGCAAGCGTAAAAAATTGAAGCTCAACAAGTACGTGTTCCCATTGATCATTGGTTTCCTCTTAATAAAATCAGTGATCCTGCCACTCGCGCTCAAAGCACTTGCAATCTTGAGTGGTAAAGCTGTCGTGTTAAGCTTGATGAGCTTAATTTTAGCGGCTATTATTGGACTGCGAACTATGGCTAATAACAACTCGATCCCTGCCCAAAGTAAAATCGATTTGGTCAATTTACCACTCACGAAGTACAGGAGGAAGGACGTTCTGGATCACGCGGATCAAATCGAGGACGATCCCTACAGATATTACGCTGAACGGCGCAGGAAGAGGAGAAAATAAATATAACGATGTTGTAATTTATTGATTTATTGTATTATTAAAAAATTTATAGATTTTTATTGTTGTTTCTCACCCAACCAATTAGTTAAGTCGATATTTATTTTTAAAATTTTCTGTAACATAAAATAAGCAGTATTATGTACTTTATTTCCTGTTGTAAACGAAAAAAAAATTTAGTGAATTCAATTAATTTAGTATTTGAAATTATGATTTATTTGAAAAAAATGCATGTAAACATAAATATTTTTTTAAAAACGCTAAATTTTTTTTTTCGGTTTATTTTTTCATAGACTTATTGATTATAATGTATTGTATAGTTTTATAATATAATTCTATGTTAATAACTTAAATTTAAGTAATAACATTATTTTACTACGATTTTATTCGTGTTTATACGATTAGGAGTAGATAAATATAAATCTACTATATCAATAATTAAATCTAATATTATTGGAAATATCGCTATTATTACGTTTATATTTTGCAAATTTTCCAAGGTAATCTTCTATATAAGTGTTATTAAAATACCGTTATCATTAGTATTCGATAAATTATAATTTATTATAATTAGTATAAAATATTATTGTACTTTGATAAATGATAATAATTAAATGTACGTATGCACACGCAGAATTAAAATCATAATTATTAATTATATCAATTAGAGGTAAGGAAATTTATTATCATAAATTTGCATGATATTATTAAATTATAACATACACACATTTGATCTTGAACTTAACTTTTTAATGACTGCGGCGCGTAATTGAATTATGTAATATTAGACCTTGAAGTTTGAGAGAAAGTTGAAACTTCTTTGCATTGCAAGAAATAAAATCACGAGATCACGACGTTTCCATCCTACTATAATCATAACTTATAAAGATGATTCATTCATTGATTTCTCCTTCTATATTCCCATTCATGTTTTCTAACGCATAATAATTAAGTAATTCAGGATTCTAAAATTGTATTTGTGAATTATTAATAATATGTATATTAATAAATGGTTAATCTATTAATTCATAAATAAATTTAAAATATTTAGAAATAATAAGTGTTTGTTTTTATTGTAAGCGGTTGATGTAAATTAATTTTTAATTTTAATTATTATAAATTATTATAGGTTTTATTTAAATTTGGTTGTATAAAGATTTAAAAAATTTAATTAAAAACTAAAAAACACGAATACAATTACGTATCAACTGTTGATAAAAAATATATTGAAAACAATTAATAACTTTTGTATATAGAATTGTATAATCTTTATAGAATCAAATTTATTTAATAATACTACAAAAATTATGTAAAAATTTTATGATTATTATCCGCATAAGAATAGTTTGATTAATAAATTTTGAAATTAAAAAAATAAGATGGTTTGGTTTCACTATTTGATTAATTAAAAAATACTATAAGCGATTAATGTACATTATGTTTTAATTATGAAGCATAATTTGATGAATAAAATGCAAATGTTTAAAAATATGAGTTGTAGCTTAGTTATTTTACAATTAGTATATTTACACTAATTAATTTTTTAATAATTATTCATAATTTTATTTTTGCAACTGTACGAAAAAAAAAGTATAATTAAAACCAATTTAAATACTTTCAAAGTAAAGAAGATAAGAGTGTGTTAGAAAGATAAGACTATTGAGGACACAATGCGACCTAAATACTTCAAACAGAAGCTGTAACATAAAAAAATCTCTGTATCTGCTATAAGATATCGATATTGATGTATGAATCTTCCACTCTCCCCCTCCCCCGCATGAAAAATTCATACTGCCAAAAAAAAAGAGTGAGTCACAATTAAGCGAATCATTTATTCATGAATGAAATAAGCAAAGAAAGAAATAATCATTCAAGTTTATAACAATGGAGGAATAATCCATTTGTCCTTATGTAAATTATGGCGTGCGCGCTTATGTGTATATACATACCGAGAATTTCTCTGATTAACACGTGCCAGTTTTCTCCATCTATGCGTACACGCCCGTCTTTTCGGACTACTTTCCATTTTCTGAGATCCACTTATATTTTTTTTCTTTTTTGCACTTTGGTTGCTCGCGTGCGCCTATACACTTTTTCTTTGGGTTTCGATCATCACTTTGTTTTAACAGAGAAATTGTATAATAATAATCGTGGTTCCGCTTTTTAAATTTTAGCGAATTGATCACGCGAGCTTTCGTTGAATCTGACGAGTGTTGCGCAATGTTGTATCATGATTAATCGAACGTTTGTTCTTGTTTTTTTTTTTTAGAATGTACAGGGCATCGTTGTAATAAAAATGTTTGTTTTTAATTGAATTTAACAAGGGGATATGCATTGCTTCCATGGGTGTCAATATAATATTTCTAATTTCCCGTGCTTTAAACTTTTTAGGATTTAGGATGACAGCTATATAAATAATTCATTATAATAAATCATTTAATTGATATAATTGGCGACGTTTCGATGGAAGTCCTCCATCCTCATCAGGCTATACCTTTATTGAAACAATCATTTGTTACACCAGCATTTTACAATTTTGCATGTATATATCTAAATATAATTATTCACTATTTGGTCAAATTAATGCACATATGTGGCATTTTTCATAATTTCCATGGTATCTCTAATGTGTCGCTCTATAATCAAAAGCACAAGCAAGTAGCTTTTACACTGACGTTTTGCTACTTGCTTGTGCTTTTGATTATAGAGCGACACATTAGAGATACCATGGAAATTATGAAAAATGACACATATATGTGCATTAATATATATATATGCGAAATTGTAAAATGCTGGTGTAACAAATGATTGTTTCAATAAAGGTATAGCCTGATGAGGTTGGAGGTTCCATCGAAACGTCGCCAATTATATAAATTAAATGGTTAGTTCACTAAAAATCGATAAAAACGCCTCTGTTTGAACGAACTGCGTGGACGAATAGAACAAATTTATATTATATAAATAATATTTCATTTTCGTATTCGGCGAATGATGTAATCTTTCAGTTTTATTTATTCGAACCTACAAAACAATCTAACCTATGAACCTAATGAACTTAACGGGGTGCCATAGTCAATATTTATCCTCCCTACCTTATCGGCAATCGTGATTATTAGTAATACATTTGTAAATAAAACAGAGTATGTGAAAAAATAAGAGAAGAGGCGCCTTCGTTTATTAATAATCTAACTGTGTGCTGAATTTCAGATTAAAATTATATTGCGTTTTTGAGAAAAGTCTTACTAAAAATGTAAACCTAACCTCAACGTGGTGAAAATATTTGATATTTTTGGTAAGACTTTTCTCAAAAACGCAATATAATTTTAATCTGAAATTCAGCACACAGTTAGATTGTCAATGAACGAAGGCGCCTCTTCTCTTATTTTTTCACAGATTGTTCTACTTTTTTATTAATTAATCATCAAAAATTGAGTATGGAACCCCCTTAAATAAAAATTATTCAGTTTTGGAACAATATTTACATTAAAACTAATCAAACCAATTTACATAAATTCAACTTTTAAAGGATGGCGTGCTGATATTACAATATGGTTCTTAAATTATTTAAATTATTTAATACTTTTATGCAAAATATATATGGCGTGTTAAATAGAGAAAAGATATATGTATTTCAAAAACTAATCCTAAAGACTATAAGTATTTGACTTTAAAAATGAACTCATGCAAATCAGAATTGTTTTTGTGTTGTTCTTACGTCTTTTATTCTTTTAGTACTTATCACACATAAGAAAATTTAATTAACTTATACAGACAAAAATAGCAAAAACTAGTTTGATACTATGCGCATCAAACAACATGGAAATACAACAAATTAAAATAGTGATAAAATTCAAATAAATATATTTTGAATCAAAATAAAAGTCACTGTACAAAGAAAATTGCCCAGTCCTTTAAAGGTTAACGACCACCATACAGTTTATTTTCCAATTTTAATAAATTAAATTAAAAGTAACGTTTGTTCTTCAACTATTTGAGAAGCGCTTCTATACAGCAAATTTCCATAACGAACAACCGGTTAATTATTAGCATATAACGTCCCACTGAATTTCAAACGACGCTAATTGCATCAAACGAATCAGCAAATAATCGTTACACGTAATGTTTATTTTCACCTCATTGAATAATAATTTTATTTATACAAGAAGAGAAGAAAAGATACTTAACGCTACTACTCATCATGAAAGAAAAATGAATCTCAATCGTTGCATTCGTACTTTCCATTTTCAAACCGCGCGACTCGTCATTGCTTTCGGAATTTCGACCAACGTCCGGAAGCTCGTTCGCGTTATGAGAAGAAAAAAGGGAACGCCCGAAAAATTGTCGATATACGTCAAAGAGTACCGTTAAAAAAAAAAGACGTAGAAGAAGAAGATGACGAACCGCACGAGGTGTTAAATATTTAAAGAGAATACAACCGAGATGGTCTATACATTGTGGGAGCTTAGTTTCCCTTCGATTCTATGGTTAGTTATAGCCTTTTGAATTTTTGTTTTTAAACAATCGTTCTATGGCTTAAAAAATTTACTGCACAAATTTATTTGCATACACACATTTGAGAAAGCGTGTAATTGAAATAAATAAATGAACGTCTCGTGAATTTGAATGTATTTTATATTTACGAGAAATAAAGTATTATTTTATTTAAATAAATATTTTCTTAACTCTTATAATTTTTTTTTCTCGTAGGTATGTGGGGTAACCCATAGAAATTGGCACATTTCCAAAAAATTTTCTCTATGAGTTAAAGAACAAGTTAAATGGGTCTTGAATGTGTTCGAAAAAGATATGCTGAGTTGTGAATTCATTTCAATGTTATCGCATTTTTTGAGTATTTTTTAAACATCTTGTGCATTGTGTTAATGTATAACGCATAATATAAGACCACTGTGACCAGTTGATACGAGTTAAACAAAAACTATACAAAAGTAAAAATATAAAGACTATTATTTATTTAGTAAAATATTCTCACTTTTGGTCAAGTGCAATCCAACCATTATGTCAAGTCATCCAATCTAACAAAGCAAATTTTACTCATTTATTTATACACAAAATAAAAGTTTAAAACGAGACTTTTCGAATGTTATGGTCTAAAAATGAAAAACAAAATGTTGTTATTGTTGAAAACTACTATTAAACTGAAAAATCATGAGATTTACATCACAAAAGATTAACAGAAATAAATTCATTTTCAACAATCTTTAGTATAAATTTTGAAGCAATTAATAATTTTTTTTTCGTATAACTGTAACAGATAGACTTAATATTCAGCTATTTTTCAATTTTTTTAATTAAATTGCATAGAAGATGCAAGTCAAAACGTTCAAATTGTTAATTTTAGTAAAAAAATGACTCATCTATATTTTTATCATTTATAAATATTATTATATTTAAGTAACACAGCACTGATTAATTTTTTTTTATATATGTAGGTTGCATTGTAAATTAGCTGGCTAAACCTTTTTGAAAAGAATCAGTCAACCTGGTTTTATGCAAATTTTCCATTCGATTCCAATTTCAGTTGAATGGGATCGATGTATTTTCGATTCTTTAAACCTGAACAATGTGGATCGCAAAAATTCCGTTACGAACACTCAAACTTTTGGCGATACAATAATCTCAATAGTCATTGTCACCTGATTCCAAATAGAAGATTCATAATTGATTATTTTGCACGAGAAAGGAAAAGTATAAGTGATTTTAATAAAAACAATATTTTACATATATTTAAAATAAATATTCAATTGAAGTAAATAATTAAATGATTTTATCGAAATGCATTTATGAAAATCTATTAAATACATTTAGTAAATATTGATTTAATATAATTAAATATTATTTTATTTTATTCATACAAATCAAATTCCATTTTTAAAAGCCGATACCGCTATAAAAGCTTTTGTTTTAAAACGATTGTTTCGAATCATCACTCGTCATAACGATATATGTCATTCCAAATATTAAATTTTTAAGTGAATAATGTATCGTTCTACTTTTAATCTCATTAATAATTCACATGTACAAATAACGCTATCTTTGATTTTTGTTTATGTATCTAAAAATAAAAAGAGTCGCCGCAAAAATGGATATTGATATTGTCATCCCCTCGAAAGCTTACGGAGATCGAGAAAAACATGATAAAATACGATACCAAAAAGAAGTGAACGTGATTACGTAAGAGAAAACCAGTCCTTGTACAAGACATTGTGACGTCCGAGGAGGGTTCAGGCGCATGTATACCGGTTTTGTCTCATTCTCTGGGTCAAGGAGAACCGGCCAGGGATGCACTTTTTATCCGGAAGTATCGGTTGTTAATGATTTATTTTTGTCGATCAATCACCCGAACTCTATTTGTCTCTATTTCTATCTTTGTGTTGAAATTAATAATATTAGGATTAGGTGTTATAAAAATCGAGCTTGTTCACTATATTAAAAAATTTTTTGTAAGAAGTTTTGAACAAGTATAAAGATGATATTTAAAAACAAGTATAAATGACCGTTTCAAAGATTGTTTTTATCTCAACCTACTGTTAAATGAAAATTAAATAGTGGAACTTTCTCTTGAAATGTTACAATATTTACTGGACGACTGAGCAAATAGAGAATTCTTTTTTAATTGCTATCTGATTTACGAAGTAATTTCGATTTTTTTTAAGTTTTAAATTAATTATTGAATAGAATTTTTAGAGATGTCCTGCAAAGCTTTGAAAATTCAGTATGAATTGTTGAAGTATTGAACATAAGTTAAAATTTTTCAAAATATTGTCAATGTTTTTAGATTTTTAAAAAATAAGTAATTGGGAAAGCAAAAATTCTCGAATCACTTCCGATGATTCGTAATCATGCATTTAGGTTGTAAGGGAACAAGGAATCAGTTAATCAAATAGGGTGAAATTTTAACACGATGGATAAAACATCATCCACTGGAGCATCAATTATAAAACCACGATATAGTTGTATGATTTTTTAATTGAATTTGTATCATTTTTATACTATTTTTTAACCATAAAGGATTATTTATTATAAAATTACTACATTCTGATATTAATATCGAAAATTAATGGCGATTTGAACAAAAATTTTCTGAAATTACAGACTCTATTTTTTTCAAAACTCCGAAAAAAATAACATTGTGACTGAATTATGAAACTAAAAATCAGAAAAAAGTTTTAAAAAATTGGTATTTATAGAAAAATTTGATACAACAGATTTTTCGAAATATTGAATGTTTTACATAAATTAATAATAAATAATGACTTTTTTGTCGGGAATAATTAGGTATATAAAATCGAATTACAAATTCTCTATCACTAAAGGTTTACAAATATTAAACAACTTTATAGGTGATATGTAGAATAAGTAGTAGAGTGTATTGTGTATTGTAGAAAAATTTTTTTCAACCGGTTAAGTGATACTGTATCATATACGATAAAAAAAGTCAGATCCATTCTGTCTGTATATCACATATTATCAAATCTAATACTTTTCTTGTTTTCCGATCGATTTGTATGTATACACTTTAGTTTTTTTGGGTCTCTGAATCTGAACTTGGCAATAGAACCGTAAAATCCATAATCGCAGATCCAAAATGACCGTCTCAAAGTGGCTGCAAATGTTCAAATATTTTTTTACTTTTACCATTTTGAGCCCTAAAAGTAAAAAATAATAAGGTAAGTAAAAATAAGGCCGTGCCACTTAACCGGTTAAAAATAAATCTTATTTACGAATATTTTTTTGGAATTCGTAAATTATTGATATACTTAATTTTAACGGGATGTCCAACCCAAGTTACAGCGATCTACACCTTTCAAAATAAGAATTATGTTGGAAATATTGAATTAAAAATCTGAGAAAATTCATTTGAGTAGTTTAAAACAAAAGCAAGGGCAGGGCGTTTTGATTTTTTAAGAATAAATAAATTTGTTAATAATAATTAAATAAACAATTTTTGGTCGGTAATTATTGGTCTAAAAAAACATGTTTTCATACATACTTATATTTACAATTCCTGATAGTAGTCTTATAAAAACATGACGTTTCTCGCCAAGCTTTAGTAAATTAAAAATTTAACAACATGCTCGTAATATTAAATCATTTTGTTAGTCAATTTGTTAATTAACCGTCCAAAGTAACATCCGAGTAAAATCTAATTATACCACGGAGTAAAATGTAAAACACTTTTTTCCTTTACACTTATGACCTCGAGAAAGTACCCGCAAAAGAGAGAAAAAAAGTCGTCTGAAACGACGAATTCTCGCTCTCGGACCGCAAGAATAGAAACTACGGTCGCACAGGTGTGGTCGGACCAAAGCTAAATAACGCACACCCGGCACATATGCAAAGAGAGATAAAAAGAGAGAAAAAGAGAGAGAGATACGCAGACGTATTGTGCGAAAAACATACCGACTTGCCGATACTTATCCATTCGTCGTTAGGTCAAGCTTTGACACCTTTGGGTATTGGTTCTCAGAAGGAAGATGATGCCCTTTACGAGTTATTTGGAACGCGCCAAGAATTTCCACGCAAAACTGACGATTTTTCTTACGACTTTACGACTCTGTGGACAAGTTTCTTCGACTCGGGAAAATATATTGTTGATTTGTTCTTCAACCGACGTTTTCATGGACTTCTCGTATTTTTTTTTCTTTGCAAAACGATCCTTTACGTGAATGAAACTCTGTATTTATTGATTTTTAAATAAAAAAACCGTCTTTACGAATTCTACTTTTTCGATAATTCGTGTAGATCGATCGACTGCAAACGAGGACCCTTAAACATTTTTTTTGAATTATTCATTCCGTTTAGGTGAATACTAGTGTACTAAGTGTGTCAAATTATTGAGATTTTTTTGGTAACGCACCTCCAAAATATTTCTTTCTTTACACTGAATTTACATGCGAGGATATACACATACGCGTGGAAAAAAAGAAGACCGTAGAAATATGCATTAGGGAAGTAAATAGAACTCCCACTTGACATTTTCGGAATTTTTCATTTGCTTTACCCATTTTTGTATTGGCCCCAAAAATGAAGAAGATTCTTGAAACAAAAATGTGGAAATTGTATTGTGGTAACTGTTAACTCGGTTAAATTAATATTTAAACGAGCTTCGTAGTTCATTGTCTTGATTAGAATATTTTTGAAATCGCGATTCCGATAGTAAGTGTTGATTTTTTTGTTACTTTTTTTAAATTACAAAAAGTTATGGAAGTAATTGTAATTTTAACAATTATAGCTATTATGAAAAAATGAATATTTTTACTTGCATAAAAGATAAAAAGTAGACCTTTGAAAAGATGTTAAAAATATAGATGTTCTTTTTATTTTTTATAAATATAAGAAGTGGTTTCTTCGAATATGTTTTTCTGAATAAAAATTTTTTAATTTATAAATTAATAATTTAACTATAACGTTTGCGTATATTATGAGTAAAAATTATTAAATTTATTATAGAAAAATGATCGTTCCATCAATTGTATTTTAAGAATTTTGTCAGATTCAAATACTATTTTCGCAAAAGTAAATCTTGCTACGTCAAGTATATCCCCAACCTTTTATAATATTAATGAAAAATAATAAAATTTTATGAAAATTCCACCCTCGTTTTTCTCGTCACATGTAAAGGACGTCTCGAATCCAAAATAAACGTCCCGATGACAATGAAAAGGAATGAAATAGTAAACAAAAAAAAATAGAACAAAAAATGTAAAATCCTGATGAGGACGATTCGAGTTGAGTTCACCCAATAGGCTCACGAGTCTTCCTCCTTCCTCTCGTTTGTTTAAAAAATTATCGAAGAAAGTCATCGAGGAGGTGAGATGATGCTCTCGTCACACCCGTGTCGCGTTTTTTGGTGGAGGGGGAGGAGGTCGGCCGCGCGCGTACGTGGTGTGTGTGTGTCTGCGTGCGTGCGTGCGCGCCAACAAAGGGGAAGTCGCGCCTATAAAGATTGAGACTCCAACCAGGGCCAACTCAGACTCGGCTCCGAAAATTTTCTGTACGCGTGTACAGCACATCTCGCTCGTATTCTCGTGCCAAATTAGTGGTGATCGTTTTGTAACTTGCAAGTTCATTCGAACCGTATCGTCATGTTCAAGTACGTTGCTTTGAGTTTACTGGTATCGTCGGTGCTCGCGGTACCGGCACCCGATACCGATAAGCTACCGCAAAATTTGGATTGTCTGCAGCACGAGGATGTTATCAGTTGCATGGCTGTCAAGGCTGTCAGTACCCTCGATAGAGCAGCTAGGTCTTCGGACATTAAAATCATCGAAGGTCTTACGTTCGTACGGGATACTCCTGGTAAGTTTCTATTTTATTTTATTCTTGCTTTTTTACCGAATCTTTTTTTTACGTATTCTCAAATTGTTAAGAATCCATCACTTATTTTGTATTTATGGAAATATGTAAGGCACATCTGTATAATGAATGTGTAAACGACTTTTAATTAGTTAACCACTATAGAATGCCGGGATTTGAATCTTTACGCTGTTATTTAAAATTTTGTGTCTTGCATTATGTACATCACCTGTGTACAAAGTTCGTGTCAGTTCTGGTAGAAATTTCAAATTTTTAAGTTAAACAAACCCCAGAATAACACTATATAATGTAGGTAATTTTTTTCGGTATTTATATCGACTCGCTATGTTATCATTTAAAAAACATTACGCCTATATTCATTTATAGTTTTATTTCTAAACAATTTTTCATTTTTATTTATTATCTCTAAAATCGATAAAAAATTACTACTTATAACCTATAAAGTATCAGTTCATAACCTCAAACCATTACAAAAGAGCCAAAAATATCTATACCATGGAATACAATAAAAATCTTTTACCACCAACAACAGCCCATTGAAACAAGTACATTAAAATTGTAAATGCATCGTTGAAACGCCGCGTACGCAAGAAAATAAATCAACTAAAAGTCATTTTTCAATTCATGAAATTCAGATCTTGGTTGTCAAATAATTTCCCGATGATTGATTTTCTTCTCGCGTTGGCAAAGTCGAAACTCCTCGGCATTAATAAAGAAAGTGTCGCGCGATTTGAATAAATGCATTATTTAGAATGATGTTTACATATATTAAATAATAAATCACATGTAATTGTACTTTGTTTATGATGAATTTTCTTTATTGTAACCGTGTAACGATGTATTAATTTTTTTAAACGAATGTGGCACGAGTATCTAAATATTCATTGCATTGTACGCAGAAAATTTTAAGTGAACTTTTATTTTGTATATATATCTTTTTTGTATATAATTTTTAATTAATTTAAACATTTATTTTTAAACGTGTTTCTGTCAATTGAATAAAAAATTTTTTTCTGTAAAAATCTTCGTCATGCGGATGATATTTACCACTAATACAATACAAATGCATTTCATTAAATTCACTAAATTTGTTTTCTATACTCTATTATATTTGTCACCCTAAATTTTCTATCGAACGTCAACTGCAAGATAATGTATATATAAGTTTATATCTTTATATCGTTTTCACTTTCAGTTGAACGCACGGGTAAATCACTGAAATCTGAGACGGAATTACTGAATGAATTACCCAGAGATGCGACTGATAAGACTTTACAACTCGCCACTATGTTCTTCGAATCTGCGCTGTCCTTCTTCAAGAGCCACAGTCTCAAAATAAACATGCCTGAAGGATCGATCTCTCGCGCATTGGTCGAAGGTATGTAAAACCATTTTTTTCCAAAATTTTTGCACTATTGGAATTTTGTTTTCCACATACATCAATTCCGTAAAATCGATAAAATTTCGGAACTAACATAAAAAAGAAAACCGTGATGTATTTTTTTCAACATTATCAGACAACAATTTATTAGAAAAATTGTAAAATTATGATTAAAAAAATAAAGTAAAAAAGTTGTAAATACGTTTATTGGGTGTGATGAAACTTTTACTTATGTAATAAAATATAATTCCCAGGTAATTGACGTCAGCGCTATCGAGATGACGATGACTTTACTTTCACTGAGAATCGTTGTTTTTTTATTTCTGTATTCCGTGACTAAATACTTTCATTCCGGACATTTTTGTCGGATTCTTACGTGATTTAATGAATCAGAGCAGGATCAGGATGTTAATGAATATCTATAATCAATCGAATGATATATTATTGTTTAATTATTAGTTATTATTATTATACGGTTTAATTTTCATTATACCATTCATGGATATTTATTTAATATATTTCGTAGTATTACAGCAAACATTATAAACACTGTTATTATTAATTAAAAATATGAATTTAAAAATTTTGCGTTAATCTTTTATATGAGAATGACAAAATAAAAATCGAAATAGACAATATGAAATTCTTCAAAATTATTATATTGAAAGCAATTTTAGTGAATTCGATAACGTGATTCATATAAGTATTTGTTTATCACTATTAAATATTTTTTAAGAACGAACAAAATTTCAATTGTTTTAAGGATAATTTTTTTGCTTCATTTAAAACAAATATTTTTTATATCAGTATCCGATAAATTAATTTTTTAAATCTATTACATTAATCTAATATATCAACTTTTTTATTAGTTAAGCCCGATTTTTGATTACATTTATACATGTATAAAAAAGTTAATATATACTTTTAAATATATCCAAATAATATCACGGTTTTCTAGCTGATCTATAACTTTATAAGGTTTTGAAAATTTTTTTTATATGAAAATTATTTATTGTTATTATTTATATTAAAAAAAAAAGAAATTGTCAGAAATTGGATATGATTCGGTATTTATGATTTATGGACATTTATGCACATTTTCTAATTTGAAAATAAACGTATTCTTGAAAACTTGATATTTAATTTGAGTAAACAATATTTTAGTTTATACAATACATAAATCTATTAAAAATTAAAATTTTAGTAAACTAATTTCAGTGGATTTGTTCGAGTTAAGCTTATTAGCGATCAATAAATTAATTTGACAATAAATCAAGTGACTTCCAAAACAATCTATAAATTTATCAAACAAACCAATCCAATAACAAAAATAATCAATTTCCAGGTCGCGGAAAATTGAAGAAAGTAGCGCTACCACTCCTCGCCGCAGCCGGAGTCAAAATTTTCGCCCTGATCCCAATCTTATTCGGTGGTCTCGCACTGCTCGTCGCCAAGGCCCTCTTCTTCGGTAAAATCGCTCTGCTGATTGCTGGTATCCTCGCGTTCCAACGCATCTTCAGCGGCGGCAGCACATTCGGGTCTGGATTCGGTGGTATCGGCAGCAACATATTCGGTAAAAATCAATCACCTTATTACGACGGCAATCAGGGATCGTGGAGCGTAGGATCGTCAGCTCATCAGGGACAAGGATATTACAGAAGTTTCAACGACAAAGTTGACGCTCACACGCTTGCTTATTCTGGCCAAGCGCCAAGTACCAACGAGGCGACCGATTGATTATTCGACTAATTGTTATTTATGTATATATAAAATAGCCTGAAAGAGATAACGATTTTATTCACATCGACCGGATGAAAAGAGAACTAGAAGAAGAGGAGGATTTACCGAGTCTTGAAGAAAATTACGCGTTCAATGCGTAAGGCCGTGGAGGCGTAACGCGACTGTCTTAGTATTAATATTTATGTCTCACGAAACACTGTGTATAATTTATAATGTTCATCGATTAAATTATTCTCTCAGATTTTATTATTTAAAATAAATCACTATTTAAATTAAAATATGTCTATGCAATTAATTTACCTTACCTAAACATACATAATTTTAAATTTACTAGAAATTTTTTTTAATGTAATTAATAAAATATAATTTTACTTAACAATATTTTCGACTTATTTTTAAATTTAGTTTTAAATTAGATTTTCGAATATAATCGATTTTTATATACAAGCTATTAGTTCTCCTATTCATGTACTATTTTTCAATTGTTTATTTATGGACATTTTGTGCATTTCAAATTAAAATGTAAATGATTTAATTTTCTGCAAAAAAATTTTGAATAACTTTACGTTAACCATAAAGTCTGTAAAATAATGAAATATAGTAATTCCAATGTCAAATCGAAATCTCTAATAAAGTAAAGAGAAAATTCCATTATTATTCAGTGGCTCTATTTTATTATGTTACGCGTTAATAAACGTAAAATTTAAATTTGAATGTTAAATATATTCCTCTTTGTTGAGTAGTAAAAAAAAATTTTTTAAAGAATCACACATTGAATCGATGTGCCGATTTCTGCTACAATGCAACACGGATACCTTAATCATGAATGGAAACAACATTCAGGACACAAGTTTGCATACTTTATACTATGTCACGACGTTAATGGAAAACTAATTATCGCTTTATAAAAATCGGAGCAAAAGTTCCTCTAAATTAATGGCTGTCGTTGTGATTGAACAATTTTTGTTATTGTTTAAAAATATAAACATTCGTTAAGATTGTTAAATAATGAATTGGTATTTTTATTAGCATAATTATATTATGTCATTAGTTAAATTAAAATTAATGTTTAGAAATATTATTCAGTCAATCAAATTAGTCATTTTTGCATTTATACTGTGTGAATAAATTTTTCTCTTATGCATAAAAATGGAATAATGGAAAACCATTGGACTGATTAATTACTTATTGTTAACAGAATTTAATTATTTTTTTTAATTCTTACGATGCATAATTTAATTAATTAATATCAATAAGAATCTATAAATTAATTTAAAAATCTATAGAACAGGATTATTGGCATTCTATGATTATCAATCAATTTTTGAGTCAATGTTTAAGCCACTTTTTACGAAAATGTAACCAAGCATTAAATACACTTATCTAAATTTTTTGAATAAAGTTATTATCGTAATTACGGGTATTTTAGATCTATAGTAAGTTTCACTCTCTATCCAATATACTGCTATATTATGTTAATTTTGTATAACGATATTAGCACCTATTTTTTTAGAGGGCGGTGGAGGTGAAGTGTATAGGTTTATTTATATAAGTTTTATATAAAGTTTACTTTTAAATTAACTTTCTATAGTTTTTATGAAATTCGCAAAAACGGAAGTTAGTGTCTTAGGTAGTCCCTTACGGACATTTATTGAGTCAAAGATTATAAAATGAAATTATAATTTTTTTAATTTTGTGAGGTGTAATTTTTAATTTTTATTAAAATCTCGGGGAGAGAAAGTTAAGACATTTTCGATGAAAAATATAATTCATTTTGTGAAATTTGACCCAGTAAATATTGGTAAATATTCCATTATAACGAAAAATATTTATTTTATAAGAAACCATTGAAATATGCGTAGAAATTTATAATCCGAATTCAACAATAAAATATCTTGTTGGTATAGAGCAAAAGCGCTCGAAATAGAAAATCGGATATTCAAATTAAAGATACAGATTTAAACATTTTTTTAATAATCCAAATTATTCAAGTTTACAAGTACTCCATATAAATGTCTTATTAATATTTTTCCAAGTTTGGGAAAATTTCGTTGAATACGTTGATATCAACTTTATTCATAAACATAAACTTTAGATACATCTAAATCTTTTAAACGAATATCTAAACATTTTCGTATTAATGAAAAATCTCCAAATTTAATAATTATGTTTCTTACTTGTGATCGAAGATACGATATCCTGTTGCGGAAAAAATTACAATAAAACAACTGTTTCCTCCACCATAAAAAAATTATCGTTTTAAAAAAAAATATTGTGTAAATCGAATCAACCTAGTTCTTGAAGCTCATAATCGTCCATAGAATTATTCATTCGAGCTTCATACGAGACAAAGAAAACGAAAACTAGTACAAAAAAACCGTCCGAGGAGAAGAAATAGAAAGAAAGAAAGAAAAAGAAGTCGAGCAAGATTCTCGATAGCAATGGAATCGGTCAACTCTCTCGAGTTTGTCCTAAAGAACGGAACGTACTCGAAAGTGAACCTCGATAAAAGGAAAACCGCCGATACAAACGTTTTATAATGCACTCGGTGTAACAGCGTATATACCCACATACACATACAAACCTCTAACAATACAAACGGTAGGAAATTAAAATTCGAGACCGGTAGCCTCGTACAATTTTGCCGCGACGCTTGCCAAATGGTTCAAACCCCACCTACGCATACTGGGTTCGATATAAAAGAAAAAAATAGCTACCGGGTAAAAGCAGTCGAAACGCAGGTGCCAACGACCGGTATCATCGTACAAAGAAGAATTATTAAAGAAAAAAAACGATGATCAAGATTCGTATAATCATAGGGTTAATAGCCTGTTGTTGTTTAGCTTTAGCCAATCCGACCAAGCCAAGGGATGAAGAGCTCGATAGGTTCGAAGCCAAATTGACATCTGTGATGGATGGTATCAATCGACAGGAATCGATCGGGATCTTTGGGAATATGATAAGTTTGGAAAAAGTTGCCGTAGACGAAGATAAAAATGAGGATGGTGAAGTCGATCCGTTGATCAGGAGGATCGATGAATTCTTGAGAAGTCGGAGACTGCAGATCAGATTTCCCAGTGACGGATCGTCGGCTGATTACTTTGCCAGAGCCTTGGGAGAAAAGGAGATTCAATTCGAACTCAGGGGGCTTATTCACGGTGCATCTGAAGGTATATATGCCGGTTTTTCTTTTATTTTCTATATGTAACTGTTTCTCGTTAATGAGATTATTGAAGTTTGATAGCCCATAAATTGCGAGTATGCAATCCATAAATGTTATATTTTATATTTTTTAAATTACCTACATCGTATACTCTAGTAGATAAACTCACTATTTTATCATTTAAAAAAGGTTATGCTTATGCCTTATTTATTCTGGAGTTTCTACTAGATTAGACGATTGACGATTTTTAATAATACTTTAAATGTTGCGTTTACTTCTATTAATCTTTGATGATGTAGATTCATTCATTTTTCATTTAATCGATTTTTTCAAATTACAAATGTTTTATAAATCAGTGACGATTATTTAATGTAGGTTAGATTATTTAATCGATTAAAAACTCTATTGTGCAAGTTATATCATTTATATGATGTACTAGAAAGGAATAATCATCTCATATGTCACAATATGTTATATTATGTAAAAAATTTTAAAAACAATATTTTATAACTGACAATGACTTAAAAATTTGTAGATTTATTTAATAAAATATTTAAATCAAGCGGATCTAGAATCCTTAAATAGCAATTCTCTTAATTTTTTTACTATAATGGGGACCTATTGCCAAAAAACGGACACCGTCAGGCTTTCGGGTTTGTTTTAAACAAAATATGCGAATTTTCTCAAAATTTTAGTTAAGAATTTCAATATGCTGTTTATGTTGGGAATGTTACAATATTTCGATTGAAAATTACCGACACAACATCGCTTAATCAATTAAAGTTAAACAAATTATTTTTCGTTAAAAATCTGACCGCCAGGCTCTCCCAAATGTTTAAAACTCTCTTGGTGAATTTTTCCATATTTTAAATTACTTATACGAAAGAAACCTTTGAGTTGGAAAGGTAGATCCCTGCAATTTAGGTCCGACATGTCCCACAAAAAATTCGAATCTATGTTTCTAACTGAGAAATTATAGTGTCTACCCGGCCTATTTAAAATTAAAATAATTATATCGGTATGAATTAGTTAGTAATCACTATTTAAAAAACTATGGTAGAAAAATTAACTATCTATTGACTATAACGTTCCTATTCATATCTATTAACAATAAAAGTAAGCAAAGCATAATATCTAAATAAAGGATTCATCCTTAAGTTTTAATCATCACGTTTCATTTTCAGAAACAGAAAATGTGGGTAAATGAAGGGAAAAAAACTAATTTGTTCAATCAAAGTTTTATTTTTAGTACTGAAAGTCTATCTACATATAGTTCCAATGCAGTAGGCTAGATTTACTATAGGAAACTTCATGTAGGATTTTTTCAAATATAAAAATAAGAAACCAAAATTAACAATTTTTTTGTTGTTGAAAATTATGAGTACTAATTTGGACTATATTTATAGAATAATGGATTAACTGTTCCTCGTTAAATGTCAAAGTTATTTCAAATATGCACCTCCTGTTATAAATTTCATTACCGCGTATATTAAAGCATCGTTCGTGATAATAAATAATTTTTGTTATTGCTTGCACGCTTCTATATCGCAAATTGTTTTGAGAGATGTTTCCCGGTATAAAAATTTACATAGATGGCGATTCATTAACAAATAAAGTTAAACAATTTAATTATTTACTGCTAAACAATATAATTATAGCTTTGCACTCGAACTCGAGGAAAAAGTAATTCAACAGTTGCAGGAGAGTCAAGTAATTATCGAATCGAATATCTCCGTTAAGACTTAAAAAGTTAACTTACTGGAGTAACATTTATATTTGCATTTCATCGATAGTAAATATCGAGCGCCCTCTAGGAGAATTATTCTATTTTTGTTACAAGACATTACATTAGGTCCACGTTCTTCTATTTTATTTTATACTTCACAAGTCCGAATTAAATTGGTAGTCGTTAGATTGCCTATTTTATTCGTGGTATATCTTTTTTTATCTTCAGCTATATCTAGCTTATGGACAGTCAAGTCAAAATAACTAAACTCAGTAATTATAACTTCTTTTTTATAATGTCCTTTACAGTTAATAATCGAGCCTTACAGAACTATGAAAATAATGAACAAATTAGTCTTAACTCCCCTTGTGAAATTCGCCAATTCGTAAAACGCCTTTCATCCTACTTTTTAACATATATTAATAGGATTTTGCCGAAAATCCCATAGAATTACTATTAAAGGGAAACTAAAACGTTTCGCACATGGGCAAAAAATGAATTACTACTGGGATCGTTACTGAGTAGACATAATCATATTTAATAATTAATTTAATTAAAATTTGAATTTTCAGAAAACATTTTTATATTAATTCGACATTTACATATGTAAAGAATATTGTTATTCAAGTTCCATTAATAAATTATTTTGAAAAAAATTAATTTATTTTTGATTAGGTATGATTTTATCGGTTGTAGGAGACAAAACATTTCGAAAATTCCAATTCAGTATATTTCATTAAACGGTATATCTTTCATCAATTAGCTAACTGACGCTCAAATCAGGCTCAATTTTTTCCTAAAGATTAACTTGTTACAAATAAAAAGAAAAACGTTAATTACTGATCGGTTAAAGTGTTTAATTCAAATTTTCTTTCATCATTTGTATCTACAATTATCAGTATTAAAAATATAAATCGTTTAAACAATCTGTATCTCAACAGAAAGAAACTTAAAAATGGGGTCAAACAAGAAGAGAAAGTAATATTTCTTGATAAAGTAATTCGCACTAATTATAATACTTTTTTATTCCAGTTAAAAATCTGTTGAAAAAATAAATAAAAACAATTATTAATAATCATCGAAACATTTTTATAAAATAATGTTTAACAGAGAAAAAGAAATATAAGATATATACGTATAGAGGAGAGGAGATGCAGGATGATCGGTTTGGTCGCACGCGGGACGAAAAGTGCGATGATTTCTCGGTCGCAGCCGTCATCTTATAGTGACGGTTCATTTGACTTGTCGACGAATCGGCAATAAGTAGGTCTACCACACGGTCTTCAATTGGTCGAACCTAAGCAGGTCAGGTTAATTCTAGTTTTCTCTCCTACTCCCTTAGGAATTCTTCGCGTTTTCTTCCGTCAACACTGTTTCCGAATTTCAACGAGCGCGTGCTCCGTACACTTTCTTAGGCATCCATCACGCCCATAATTTTTATTCAAATTCACATTCCTCTATACCGAGATCCGTATTATGTTCGACATTTTCTTAAACCACGTTTTATTTTGTTTTTATATTTGTTAAAACTATTGTTGCTTGACAATGTACTTTTAATTTTTTTTTAAATACGATAAAAAACTTTTAGGTATAAAATTCGAATGTGCATTATATAAATATATTAATGTGGAATATGCTGGGACCGTATAAATGAATTCATAAAAAAGCAAAAGTTTTGAATAAAATATCAGATATATTTTCTATTTTTAGAGTTTGAAACGAATAATAAAAGTAATAGTATAATTTGCGTGGTATAAAAAAAGTGCGAATAGATTGAATTTAAATCGCGTAAAATTATTACTGAATCGAAATAAAATGTATTGATCCACGATACATTAATAATGAATCCCAATTGTATTATAACGAGGGTATTCAATCTTGTAATGAAGTTTACATTTCTTTTAAAATTTGAATTTTCCAACTATTAGAAAAATTCGTGAATTTATTGCTTTCTTACACTATAAGTTATATGATAAATGAATTTATTGATCTTTACAAGCCAAAGAAACATTCCTCACATCTCAAGTAAGGTGGACTGTATTAATGCCAGCCACTTTAGAAACCTCACAGGATGAGTGTTTGGAAAAAGACTAAGACAAGCTAAGTCAACAAAAATATAAAATTTAATTGATTGTATAGTATAAAATTAGTAAGTTTACATTTCTATCATTCCGACATATTTTTTACGGAAAATATATTTATTAACGTATAAAATTATAGCAATTACTGTATTGATGTTTAAGAGATTGATAAATTCTTGCTTTTTTTAAAACAATTATTGTAATCGTGTAAAAAATTCTGAAAAATCGTTTTTAATTCACGTTTTAACACTCAAAGAGGATTCAAAATACATGATTTTTTCAACTGTATCTTTGGCTGAATGTAACCAAAACAGTAAAGTAAAACAGTAAGTAGTTTATGTAAACTTATCCCAAATTCAATGGTTTATATGTTATAGTTAATTTTTTATTTTTAGAATATCCATATTTATCTAATTTAAATTTATCTGCAGTATTTCTATTTAATGTTTTATCTCAGTCAAGTTATAGTAAAAATTATTTTATTAAAGAATATAATCAATAAAGACTTGTGCCATTGTCAGTTTGTTTGTGAACGATAAATATAAATAATTTGTATTATTTCTATTTGAAAACGCTTAGATTTAGGAAAATGATAAAATTTGGAAAGGTAGACAGGAAAAGTACTGATTTAATAACGGTACTGATTTAATTTATAGTAATAACGAAGTTTAAGGTATTTATAATGAAGTACTAATTAAATGATATATCTAAGGACAATAATTTATCAAAGCCTTTTCTTTTACGTAAATTTCATGTTTAATGAAGATATCATATATTATATACATGTTATTATAATACCCATGTTATTTAATAAATGCAATAAAGACATAAAGCAAACGTTTTTAAAATTGCGGTGTGTAAAATGGTACAAGAAAATTGAATTAGAAGGTATATATTTTGTTAGTTAATTTTAAATAATGTTGTTAACATTTTCTTTACACCTTGACTTATAAATATTGATAAATTCAATGATATATAACTATATGGAGTGATAAAGTAATAAAAGAACATGAATTATATAAACAATAATATACTTAAATGTAAGAGTTTAATAGAAATATTAGAAGTACAGCAATAGTATACTTATAGGCATTATTTTTACACGACGTGCAACAATAACTTTTTTGCTGTACAAACCTAACGTACTCAACTTTTAGATGGACAATTCATTCTTTGCTGAATTATTAATGTCAAATTTTTGTATATATATAATGTTTATCAATTTGTGTTTTACTTAACATTAAATTTAAATTTTTTTTTAATTATCAATGCTAATAACAAAACGGCTAATTCTGAAAATATGCTTGATATATCGTACAACAAGGACCATTTTGTTATTAACATTTAACCTACCGTACACCTGAAACAATAAAATACCAAAAAATATTCATCATCGAAAATCGCGCCCTCTCTAAACCCGGAATCCGTTCTACTTGTACATCCGGAAGGAGGTCGCGCAGCTCGGATAGAATTTTTCGGGTATCTGGGACGACACGTCGGGAGGAGAAGGTGGAGTAGTAGTAGGGACCTTCAAAGAGAGTGTGCCGACCCTCCTCAAAGGAAAGTAGGTTCGAGGACACCTGACGACGGACGTTCTTCCTTTTTTTTCACCACCACCTCCTCCTCCTCCTTCTACTCCTTCTCTTCGTCCACGACTTCCCTTCGTCATCTTTCCTTTTCGAACGCACTTATCGCCGCGCACAGCGACCCCCTTTTATCTCAAATTTTTTTACGCGGTTACGGCGCAATTCTCGATGCCTATACTACTTTCTCTCCCAAGGGATTCCGGCGCGACGATGCCTTTAAGGTGTAAAAGTCGTCTCGAACAATGAGCTTTCACTTCTCCCAAGAATTTTTGTTTTATATATATATATTTTACTTTTTACTCGCTCTTGGATCAATATATTTTATCGCTTTCGTCTGATCGTGCCGAAAAAAAAGTCGAGTATCGTAAAATAACATAATTATATTCCACAGGAAAAATGTAGTTTAATTTTAATTAGGATTTAGAAATCTAGAAAAATTGATATTCCTATATATGTGTAATCACCGAAATTTGTAGTAGACGTTATACTTTCACGTTAGACTCGGTACGCTGATCGTGAATTATACAGACGTAAAAAACTAGAATCGACATTTAATAAAACGAACATTCAATTCACGAAAAACATGGATTCGTTAAAGTATCGATAAATTTCACATTACAGGTCGAACCAAACTGAAGCGGATCCTGTTACCACTGCTCCTCGCTCTCAAGCTGAAGGCCATTATTGTTTTGCCAATCGTCATAACGATCATCGGTTTAATCGGTATCAAAGGCTTGGGCGCCGGTGTTTTGGCTCTTCTCCTATCGGGTGCAGTGGCTCTAAAGGCACTCCTCACACCACCGCCATCGTATCCAGCGCGTTTGAGTTTCGCGAAACCTTACGAAATCCATCACGATCATTGGCACCGATCGCAGGAGGAATTGGTGAATCAGCCCTATCGCGCTTGGTCGCCAGAATTCGGAGTGGAGCAGCAGTACAATCCGTACCAGGAAATACCTTGATCAATCCAAGAGAGACGTCGATATATAACTTATAGGAGCATCGTTGAAGTAATTGATTCATTCGATTTGAACGATCGTTTCGTTTTTAACGGTGCTCCTACGATCGGCCTCGTGATCGGTAAGGCGTATTTAATATGTGTATATATATACGCCGTTGCTCTTATTTAATTTAATTTATTATTTATTGTTGACTGATAATAAAGTATTCTTAATTCGTTTTTAAACCAGTTATTGTTCTTATTACATCTCGTCACTTTCAAACGATTGTATGTTGTTGAATGATACGAAAATTAGACATCGTTTTCGAAAGCTATTTATAACCCGAAAGCCTTAAAAAACGGTTAAATTACACAATTTGCAGCGCGATGAATAAATGAGCAATCACGTCATGAAAAAACAGGTAATATACACGATTGTAATTCGAAGCCGTTCCGTTAGCTTTTCCAACCACCAGCAATATTTAAAATTATTGTGACGATACGGTAACACACCAATTTCTGATCAGTTAAGATCAATAAAATTTGACATTATTTTTCATATTATATATTGTAATATTATGCACCTTTTAAACTTAATCCATTACTATATATTGTTGTCAAAATATTTCAATATTGAACGATTAGTTACCTAAAAATTAGTTTCTTTAAAATTTAAAAATTAGTAATATCTAATATTAAAAATTAGAATAGTATTAAAAGATGATCAACATATTGGGTGCTGAACAGGAATATACGATACAGTAACTGTTTCTAACCCGCAGCGAGTATCGTTTAAATCGGTAAATCACGTATACGTGACATTTCCCAAATTCATTAAAAAAAATAGTGGCATGTAAATCCTAAAATAACCTACGGAAAAGTCAAAATAATTCGACTCGATCAGAATCACGGAATAAAAGAAAAAAAATGGTGAACAATTGCATCTTGGTCGTCGTTTGTTGTATATACCGACCCGTCGAACGGTATTTAAGAATCCACGGAAAAGTATATATATATAATATGTATATATAGCTAATTGCCGAATGTGGCACATATATACACGCGAGCGTTACACATTTAACCGGAGAGGCGAAGCATAGGCATCCATATAATCCATATAGCTATTCTCCATGCGACCGATTACACGCTTATTCTTAGCGGCCTCGAGAATTAATGGGAGATCCTCGGGTTTATGAGATAAACCGTAGGTGTAGCCTCAGAGTACGAGGAAAGAGGATATACGAATGACCTAGTTGCTTGGTTCGGTAAATGCCTCTTTGGATTAGAGATAGAGGATGAGGAGGATTCGTTTTATTCAAACAGGGTCAAACGAGGATGCTGCGCATTTTTTTATTCTTCTACTTCTTCTTCTTCTCATCTCTATCGTTTCGTATATATACGTGTGGATGTATACGTATATACAGCCAGACAAATCTATCATGGTAAATGTATAAACGGAGAAATTTCCGATGACTGGTCGATTCTCTTTTCACTCGTTTCAGTTCCCACGGGATGACTTTACTCGGTGACTTTTCTTTCGGGATTCGTATACGCTCATATTTTCTTTTTTCTTTTTTTACCTCGTTGCAGGAAAATTTGAGTTTCGAAACGTAACAATCGATGGAAAAGGAATAGTTATACTTTGTAAAATTTATGGAAATATCTTTTATACTTTTTCTAATTCCTACCAGAATTTTTTTATTTCGAAAAATTCTTACTGGACTATATGTATGATTGCGAAGTTTGGTTTTTCACAATCATTTCATTTGGATATTATAAATGAGTTTATATAAGTATATACAATTGTCGATCTTTGCCTTTAATATTCTATCTATGATTGATTTAAATACTTTTGGATGATCATGTAACGGATAATTCGCAATGAGATATTGGCAAATTTATGATACCTATAGATTTTATACTTTCAGATATTAAATACTATTGGATAACCAAATAACTAATGATAATGGGCAATCAAAAAATTTGTATAAATACGTTAAAAATGATTAAATAATTAAAATAAAGTAGCTAAAAACTAATTATGTTTAAATATTAAGGTCCAATTATAGTTTTTACATCGACGTACTTAGCTGAAAATTATTTATTCGCAATTTTCTATAATTGAATATTAATCAAATTACTCTTAGCATAACAAAAAATCCATCAACGAAACATTTATTTAATTAAAAGCTGATCGTTTAATCAAAAACTAGCCAATAAATCGGTAATTATTGTCCAAAAATTATTTCACCTAATCTTCAAAATACTCAAATTATCGATATGAAAAAAATCATTTACAATCATCTCGTATTTACGAAAAAAAAAAATAAACACCGACGTACGCATCATCATGCGAATGCATGCATATAAGTACAACGAAATAACCGAACAAACACTTTCCATAATTCATCAAAGGAAACGAAACGACGCTATGCACAGACGAGAAAAACAAGCAGAGTATACATAGCCAAAGGAAAAGGTTTGGAAAATGTAGATTTTGCACCTCCTCTTCTTCACCGAGTAGTGGGAGAGAGAGATATAGGCAGCTCGTAGAGAGAATACCAAAAGGAACCGGATCGCGCAACAGGTGGAACGCGCTCGTGCGCACAAACACCAACAACCGGAGGAGGAAAAAGATCCGCGAGAGTGGGAGGGAAGGAGGTAATAAGGTCGTTCCTCCCGAGTGGGGGGTACCGACCAAACGATTGGCTCCCCACTACCGGGATTAAGGTTAGTAGGTCATTGGCTCCGGGTTGACCCTATCCTCGAGCCCAGGAGAAGGGGGTGGAGGGGAAAGGAGGGGGGAGAGAGAACGCTAACGGTATCGGTTGTGAACGGGATAGTCGAGTGGGAGGGGAGAAGAAAGTCGAGCCTCTCTGCGGCTATATTACGAGGTGCGGATGCCAAGGTGAAGGCTGGAGACGCTTCATGGCTCTTCTGGTAAAACGCGGAAATTTTCTCGCCTTCGATCTCTCTCTCTTTCGCTGCAAACCTATCGCTGTCAGATGCTTCATATTGTTTATTGCGTTTTATCGTACATATGTTAACTATTTCGTTAAAATATACGAATTTTTATTTTCGTTTATATGTAATTTTGTAGGTTGCTCATACATGTTATTTTTTTTTATATACGACAAGAAATTATATTGAGGCTTTTTACTGTACGTTATTATATTTATGTTGCATGATGGATTATTGATTTTTTTTGTCTTTTAGACAGTATAATTTGAATGACTGCAAACTGGCAGTAACGTAATATTCATCTATATATTTATTTTAAGAACGTCGATAACATTTTGCTGACTTAATTATTATTAAAATTTTGATGGATAATGGACAAATCGAGATCGCCTTAGGCAGGAACGGTTATTCGAGAAACGTCACGCAGAAAATGTAAAGATCGTATTTCGTTTAACAACCACGTGATAATTTACAGCGCATATTAACTATATTTTCTTCTTTTCCCAACGTGCTAGAAATGCTTAATCATTCATATATTTTCATACGGATATCGAAAAATCACGGGATTTCTTTCAGCATAAATATAATCACCGTATTAACTAATAAAATTGACGATTTGAATCTAAACATTGGAACATACTTTTTTCTTTGATATATTTAATATATTTATATTTTTCTTTTCGTGAAAAAGATCTTGTAAATACTTATCTACAGCATAATTGCTTTGATCTATTACATTATTTTAAAATAAATGCTATTTGAGTAAAAATTAAAAAAAATTAAATATATTTTCACATTGTGAATTCTATAAAAATTTGTTCACAAATTTGTTCACAATGTGTAACATCTTAATCTCTTTACATATATACATGTACAGTTTACATTTAATTAAGCCATAACCTCAAAATTTTTATTCTTATTAGTCACGATGTTTACAACCTTTTCTTAATGTTAAATACCATCATACTACTAGGGAAGAGACGAATAGGATGTATCACAACATTTTGTCCTTCGGGTTCTAGTGGATCCTTTCGAACAAATCTCGGACAAAAATCGTGTAACATAAGAATAGATAAGACGAATTCTAAATAATGTTCAATCTCCAATGTAAAACACAAAGCAAAAGAGCTCTAATATAAACTTTGATTTGCTCATAATAGCTCAAACAGTTCGAAATTTACGTTTAATCGAAGAAATATTATAAGGAAATAGGATAAACATTACAGAAACAGTTCGAAATTTACGTTTAATCGAAGAAATATTATAAGGAAATAGGATAAACATTAAAAACATTTTATTGAATATATCATGTACATCTGTACATATTTCAATAAAACATAATTTTGAAACCGTTTTCGAAGTACTTGAACAAACCAAAGTTGAAATTATGACTCTTAGCGTCAGGAAGGTTAAACAGGACTTTTATATATAGTTATGTTAAATCATTTTCTTCTATATCTGTTCGAAAAGATCGAGTATCTTAATTTCTACTGGCCATTATATATATTAAACCCCGAGTCACGGGTCTTTTTATATGGGTCACATGATCATATTCCTCGGTTTAAAATAAATTCGTTTCCCGGAGGTTAAGTACACACCCTGTATATACGTTCTATACGTATGCCAAATAACTGGATTTGTCGCAGCATCCACAATTTTCTGTACACCATTGTTACGAATAATCACATTTAAATATGACTCTTTTGTAATAATCGCAGATCGAATCTAGAGACAGTGACAAAGAGAGATATGTACATATATAGAGAAAGAGTGAAGCACGAACGATTTCTTAATGCGATGAATATCTATTGTCTTCTTTGTATCGGTAGTATCGGAAAGATTGTGTATGCGTATGTAGAGGATAATTTAAAAGAGAAAGGAAATAGAAATTGTTTAGACGAATACGAATTTAGTACTCCTGGATACACTGCAACCAGCATGACAGTGGTGTAGAAATGGTTGCATATCGTCAGTGATTGATTCGAAGTTAACCCATAGACTGTATTGATGTACTAATTTATTATATGTCTGTACACGTTCGCTACAGTGGATAAAAACAGTCAACGGATTAAAATATTTAAAATGATAGTATTTTGAAGTAACGTTTAAAACAAATAAGTGTATAATGTTGATTGTTAGAAAGGGTTCAAAATTATTTTAAAAGAATTTTTTATTTCAGTTTATTATGTTCAAAGGAATTTAATAAATTAATTGTACGCAATTTTCACCATATTTTGTATTTTTATTAACTGCGACCGTTTCGTAATAAAGAATTTTTTTTCATTCATATTTTTATTAGACTATGGGTATCCGCGGCTATGTAAGTAATAAATAAAGTATATCTGGCTCTATAGTCAATATTAATTTCATTTCTATCTTATTATTAATAAAATTTAGCAATTTATTTTTTCACCCAGGTAATTTTTTATCACCAAATTGTTTATTTCGAAATTACAGTTTATCTACAAAATAATAAATGTAACATTCTATACGTAAAAAAGTAAAATTATCTATAAAATTAAAGAAGTTCATATTTATAGCCAAAATTCAAAGAGTTTTCCTGTCACAAATCGTAACGGACTATTAGATAATAATAAGCTAAATTTAACGATTAAGCTAAAATTCGGCTAATAATGTCATAGTTTGTATTTATTAAAAAATTAGATACTTTTTTACTGACATTTATTTTTATTTATTTTATTTAATTAATCATTCCAGATTTACATAACAAAATTGCGTATAAACATTTTGAAACCGATACATAGTATCACGCAACTGTTTGCAGGTGCGGATTAATAACAATTAAAAATACAAACAAAATACTGGTTAGTTATACTACGATCATTACAGTAAAACTCCAGCCATACTCATCATTCTTATAAAAAATTATTCATTCATAAGGTAGCGTGTATCCAAGTCGAATACTTCCATACACAGATCATAGTAGCCTTCACATGTTCACAATTCACACATTTATTATAATATATATTTTTTACAGAAATTAATAATTTCACTTACTCAATTGAATTTTAAATACTTTTTAAATAAAAATTATTTATAGTAATTTATACACATAAATAACTAACTTTTTCGATATGCCAATTTTGATTTAAATTTTGAAGTTTCATTAACATTGAAATTAAGAGATTTGAAAAATTTGGTAATATAATAATAATTATCATTTTTAGTAACAACACAGAATAACCCTTTACGTTTTCATTAATACAATACGCTGTAGATTTTTAACCGATTATAAGTAAAAAATTAGTATAAAATAAGCTTAATCCATGACTGTTCAAATTAAATAATGTTATTATACCAAATATTTTATCAATTTTATAGTTAAAAATTAATCACTCATTAATTATTCAAATCAAATATTTCTTAGCACCATAGCTACTTAACAATTTCAATTAATTTTCTATCAGACGGGTATTGCAATATCTTTCATTATATAAATTTCAACTCGATTGAAATCTCCACTTAATTTCTTACGTCACTCGACTGCTCCAAATGTCTAAAAACCTTTTCGTACATATTTCCTTAAACGCGCCTCTGTAGACAATACACATCGAAAAACTGAGAAAATTATTAGCGAACTAAAAAAAAGGGAAGAATTAACACGCGTAACGGAACAAACTGCACCGTAGGAATTTGTAAGTCCAGTATACAAAACTCTTTAATATGCACGCGCCAATTTCTATCGAGCGGCTCGCCTTTTGTCTTCGATACAATTTGCCATTACAATAATAATACTAATAATAATAATGATATTGATAATAATAAGAATAACAACAACGAGTGAATAAATAATGGATAAAAATGTTATTCCATCTTACCAGTCACCTAGAAAATTAATCATATTAGAAATCATGATGAGGTGTGGTTGCGACTATCCATTTTATCATTATCTACATTTTGCATGATTGCGCGTACCTTTTTTACGCGGAACAATGTCTCGGGTTAGAGAAAATGAATGATACATCGACACAAAATAGAATATTAAAATATATTTTGTTTTAATTTTATGTTCTATTACCCTAGTAGAAATCGTATTACATTTAATAATAGATTGACTGTTTCAATAGAATAGATCAAAAATTAGCGAAAAATGTGCTCATTTTTGACATTCCGATGAAACGCTACTTATTTGAGTGCGATCCAAATTTTGTCTCGTTTTGAGTTATTTCTCGGTTTGTAAACAGAGGTGAGTGTTAAATTAGTTTTGGTCCATGAACGTATCATTAAAGACAGTTAGGGTATACATATAATAAAATCGCATGCATTTATCATCGTAATTGCTTATATGTACAACTGTCAAAATAAAGTGTAAATAAAATGAACACTTAAAAATCGAACTGAATCTTTAGAACCTTTTAAGTTTACTATTCATGGATAATTAGAGAAACAATGTGAATGTTTAATACTATAAAATGTTAAAGAAATGGATCAAAAAACGTTTCATCACAAGCCATTCATTAACACTTTTTTACTATCTGGTTTTAAGAGACAAGGGATTCGAATTATCAGTTAAATGATTAAAAATTTTATTTGTTTATATTTAAATAATTCTTCTTTTTTCGTTAAAAATATTGAAATATCAGTTTCGAATCGTAAAAATATTATAACATTCATAATAATATATAATATAACAATGATAACAGTATAAGAACAATAATGTCAATTGATTTGACAAGCTATAAATTCATAAATTTTTTTCTTATCGGTGACATATTTTAATCGCAATTGAAATAATCACAATATAAACGATGAATCCTAAAAATCACCATCGTATAATGTATAAAAAAATGATTCATATCGTACATTATACCTCGAATATATCTCAATATAATACGTGCCATGGAAGCGGTGCAACTACTATCGTACAATCAGGTGCAAATCATCATCGTACTTTCTCGTAACTCCAAATGGTAAAGGATGTACGTCCGAGAGACAATGAGGGAGGCGCTCGAGCGTGCAATGCGAAAATTGTCAGCCTGATTTAAAGTAGGTCCATCTGAAAATTTTTTTTCCTCAACTCGGAGATATCCAAGGCGAGAACTCTCCAAGATTACGAAAAAAAAGAACCTCATCGGACTCATGGATTTTCTTACAGATATTGTTAAAGAGTCGCGGCTGAGAGGGAAAGTAACTTTGATGTGCAGAGTGAAAACGATTAAGCGACAAAATATATCGAAACGTTTAACTTCATCTCGGTGTATTTTTATCACTGTCACTTGTGTGTACGTCTATGTAGGTAATCGAATTAATGAAGATATTGTTGAACGATATTTTTTTATTATTTTTTATTAGTTTTTTTAACAGGTGTGGTGGACATAAATCTAAATTAACTTTGGGTGAATAATTTTCTCTTTGTGGTGTAAATAAAATAGGACGAAAACTGAACGATTCAGCAAGGAACAATCTACAGTTTCGGTCTTATCAAGTAAGTCGATGCTAATGATCTATCTTACGACAATGGATGACTTTGTTTCCTTGCCGATGAGAGACAGGTAGAAATATCAGATTGCAAACATTGTGATATGTACGAGTGATTTATCGAATTTTATACACAACACTTTCCGAGGCTAATCCTACATAATTTCGATGAAATTAAACATTATTAAAATATTAAAAAGAAACTCACCAAAATTAATATCTACTACAAAAATTGTATAAAAATAAAAAATTAAATGTTTCTTAGTAAATATCCTGTTTCATTTAATAAGCAATATATGATTGATCATTTTAATAAAATAGGCGAAAAATAAACCCATTTTTGTCTTTTCGATGAAATGCTTTTTCTCAAATTTCTTAGTTATTTATTAAAGTGAAATATAAATATTGCCCTGCTTTAAGCTATTTCTCAATTTGTAAACGTTAGTTTAAGTTTCAATCAAATTTTGACCTACACTAGTGCTATTAAAAATAAATACGATAAAAATGTAATAAAATCCCATTCGTGATTACTGCAAGATACGTTAAAAATTAGATGTAAATGAAATGAACATTTTAAAAATCGAACAGAAATTATAGATAGTTTTTAATTTACTATCCGTAAGATGTTGGAAAAATAACGCGAATGCTAAAGAACTGGGCCAAAAAGCGTTTCATTGCAAGCCATTCATTAACAATTTTTATTATCTAGTTCTGAGATTGAGATTTCTACCATGGTTATGATAGCAAAAAATCTTTTTAACAATTGATAGTGTGTACCTTCTTTCCTTTCTCTACTCGAAACTCGAATTATTGCTCAATTTCTGACGAAATAACGTATTTTGCAAATCAAGTGATACACTTTCTGTGAGGGCTGTCAATGCGTTGTAGTGAAAGTACATGGAATTAACTTTTGTAAATTTGAAAATTATAACTTAATATTGCAGTTATTGAAATAGTGGATTAATTTATTGATTTTGTTTTCGGCACTCAGATTACTTTATAGCGGAACTTCTTGGGGTGGAGGGAATTAATACTGACAAGGACGGGTTTCACCTTTCTGATTACGGATTTTGTTGTAATTTTGGAAATTATTTCTGGTGCACAAATATGAAAAATTCATATGAAATTCCATCATATATGGCTCACCATATCATTTGGTTGTATTATAAATAATAAACAATATATAATTAACAACATATTTTAACAACATAATTTAAAACAAATTTTTGCTTATGAGTGTGTAATATACCACTATGATGATCTCAAAAGTATATATAAAATGTCTAGAAGTGTAACGAGAAATAAACTAATAATTCCACCAAAGTGCACGAAAGCTGTTAGTGATAAAAATAACTTTGTTAGAGCGATACAAATTTTCAATTGTTTGCCTAATACTAACATTAATCTTAAAAATTTAGACCTAAATAAAAAAACAATAAGAAAAATATTAAGAAATGGATTGGAACAAATATATTATAGAAAATATTTATAGAAAAATAATATATATATATGCAATACTATAATTGAATTATAGCTTTTTTGTTTTGGGTACTGCGATTAATATTCAAGATGATTTGAAGATCTAGGAATTGTAGTTTTAAGTAGTTTGTAAGTGTTAAATAAACTGGACCTATGTACAGGTAGCTGTGTTTACCTCTATAGGATGGTTTTGGCTGCCTCGGACATATTATGTATGTTTAGAGGTTAGCAAACATGTATGTACTTTGTGTATATTACTCTGGTAAATAAATAAATAAATCAATAAATAAATAAATAAATAAATAAAAATTTTAAAGGAATATTTCTCGATCTTGGTGAATAAACCACACTATAAATTTACTTATACAAACAAGTACATTTGAATATAGATAAATAATTATAGGTTTCGTATTTAAGCTTAGTGAATTACAACATTTTCATCGCACTAATAATGAAAACAAGGATATTTAAAAAAAATAAAATTAACTTTATTATATATGCACAGAAGTTGAACAATTACGGCGATTTACATTCTTTAGTAATGCTACGGATAAAATTCAAATGTTAAACATTCAATACATTGACAATAAATATAAGATCGAGAAATATTCCTTTAAAATAAATTATGCGTGGATGATAAAGATACGTCTATGTAAACTAACAACATAGTTAATCTCTAGGCGGCCGGCATTTATAAATGTACCCAATACTCATACTTTGAATATGGGACAGAATTTCAATTAAAGTCTAAATGTTTATTTAAAAAAATGATTCAGCTGTTTTTTACACAAATTTTGAATTTTTAAAATATTTTGGTAAGAATAGTTTTTTTATTACAATTTTAACACAGTCTGTTCCACTCAAGTGGATTAAAATCATATTTAAAAGTTACTGTTAAAATTTCAATCTATTCGTTGAAGTGGTCCTAACATATTCTACGGTAAGTCCATTATGGAAAAAAATCAGAGTATGGAATATTCTCTTAATTAATTAAAATGGTTATGTGACATATAAATTGGCTAAAAATTTTAAATAACAGTTAATAATAATATAATTTGTTTTAAAAAATAAGAAATGTTTTCAATTGTTATAAACAAAATTATTAATTGTTAAAATTGAATATCTTTTTTCAATTTCAAACCAGGCTTGTTCTCTTAACAACCGAGTTCTGAGAGAAAGGAAGGAAATTACACACTATCAATTGTTACAATAATTTTTATTTTATCATAATATTTTATTTTTTTGCACGTATGTACACAAATTTTTAGTCATATTAAATGTCAATTTGAGTATCACTCATTGTACGTGTAAAAATTATGTACATAATATTCTGTTTTTGTAATATCTTCTTTTTTGTAATATTTGTCACACATCTCGAGGTTTTCTCTCGAAGAAATCTGAGGGTTTAGAAATGTTTATAAAATTGGTTTTCAATAAATTTTGATCGCAAACAAAAAATATTGAATCCCTAGTAGAAATCGAATCCATTTCAGTCCATTTATGAAACGCTTTTTCTCGCATTTCTTGGCGAGTACCAAGCCATTTCATCAAAATCGCTACAAACTGGCTAGGAAATCGTAGAAAAAGCGTTTCAAAAATGGGCCAAAATGGATTCGAATTTTACCAAGACATGTTGATAAATCATAAAAATGGCCGAAAAATGGTCGAAAAATGGATTGGATTTCTACTAGGGATAAAATCCGATCAATAGCTTTATTCCGAACTTTGGTTTATTCGAGTATCTTAAACGATTCAAATGTTTAATTGAAAAATAGTTACCCGAAGAGAAAAATAGATAATAATTACTCAATGTTTTTGGTGAAATGCTGGCGTTCGTTTATTTGTATACTTTCTGTCTAAAATTTTATATAAAAATTTATTTATAGAAAGAGAACTAGATTGAAATTTTTTCCATGTTGGATAATCGTATTTCCTATAGACAGGGGTCCCAGGTATAGACTCTAAACTTGGTACTACAATTTTTATCCAGATCATTTTCATATTGTTTGTATAAAAATAATTTTATTTTTTACAAATTAGTATATTAATTTTCAATTTTCATTATTGATCTAGTGAATTTATAACTTACATTTTTCAAATATTAATTGTTCAAAAAAAATTTTAGTACCATCATATTTGTTGAACGAACCAAAGTTCAAATTAAAGGCTTCGATCTAAATGTTTTTACTATTTTGAGAGGTGAGTAAGACCCTAGTCTTTTCAATTTGTATAAAGCTGATTTTGTTTTCTAGATGTTACACAAAAGATTCCTAGGTCAAAAAATCATCTTCATTAGTTTAAATTATCACTTATACTACAAGTGTACACAACGTAATGAGATGACTGCAGCTATCTTAAACGAGGTCTAGCGTTCACTCATCATCAAATATAAATATATAATATCTCATACCATTTTCAAGACAGGCAGACCTTTTTTCCATCGACCCTTTGTAATTAATTCATAATGGAATAAATTGTTCACATTTTACACGACTCTTAAATTATTGTCCAGTCTCTCAATTTTCCTCGCATATATCCACGATCAGAAAATCGTTTTATTCGCGCATAATTCTCTAATATTTTTAGAATATATACAATCACGACATAAATATATATTTCTTACCGTAGTCGAGAAATTCATATATTTGTCGCAAGGTAAAGTAAATTAGAACATCTCTCTATTTCGTAGCGTACGCATTAAAAATCTTTCAACTTTAATTGTAAGAAAATGAAACTATTTAAATATATCTAGAGTATAAACTTTCACCAGAAACAAACGTAAACTTAGATGGTTCTTTTCGTCACTCGTACTATGTTTACAAGTACACATATATCAATTACACGAATGAATATAATAATACACGCGATTTCCGCGATACGTATACGATGTATAAACTAATTTTTTTTTATTTTTCACAAATTCGTAGAAAACCACTTTTTTTACACCTGAATAACCAACAATATAATAAACAAGTCAGCAAAGTGAAATATAATATAAAATACGTCACTCCATCATCGAGGGAAAAAAATGTTGTAAAACGTCACTTAGATGCAAAGAACGCTCTCACTTATAATATATAGAACGTATATATATACAGTAATCTGTTTAGCGGTTCGACGTTACGGTAATAAAAAATAGGTTAGGAATGTCTAATAAAAAGTGATTCGCGGAGGAAAGAAAATCCTTAATACCACCTTTCGGACTGTTTCAGTAGAAAATTTTTACTAGTGCGATAGAGACTAAAATAGAGATATATATATAGAGAGAGAGACCCACCGTTTTTATCGTCGAAAAAAAAATTAAAGGTTTGTCTTTTTTAATATCATGTATTAATGGACGGTTTGATCATTCTTGATATACTTGGATGAAGAGAAAATAGAAAACGTGTCTTGAAAAGAAAAAAAAATAATTTTCATTCATCAAGCGCTCTTTATTCGGTTCATCTACGAAAAATAATTGTATCCGATGGGGTAATAAAAATCTTTCTTTTGCGTTTTTTTATAGAAAGTCGAACATTTGGCAAATGATTTCATTAAAACGAAAGTTTCAAACACTTTTTTTTGTCAATTTTCTATTGCTTTCCCAACTAAATTATTATTATTTTTTAAATTAATTATCATTTTTTATACAAACGCTTCTTCGTTAATGATAATATTATAATTATTCATCTGTGTTATCCATTCCTATAATCGAATAATATTCGAGCGCATATTAAATTTCTATCATCAATGATTCACTTACAAATTTCACATGGAATACAATTAAATAAACCGATCTTAAATTTATCGAACGCGCAAAAATAAAAGGAAATACGTTTATACATTTTAACTTTAAAAGTGACGTTATGTCATGTATCGTCTATTACAATACGTGTAATTACTAAATAACAAGTGTAGAAATAACAGGTTTTCACGGTGTAATAAACACTTGTAACTCTTATACATTTCCTTCATTTAAATAATATTCACCTAATTAAGAAAATAAAAATATACGCGCTCGCATTGTTCTCTATACTCGAGGAACATTTTTTTTTTCAGGACACGTATATATAAATTTGTAATATGATTTTTCCGTCGAATGCTTTTGTTACGTCGAATACTTTGGTAGAAATTGAAATTTCTAAAGTACTGGAAAAAAGATCACCTACTTAAGGAAGAGGCAGAGTAATAACAGAGCATTTTTCCTCTACAACTTTTTTTTCTTTCGGTCTTCGTAAACTAATTTTAATGTTAACGATTTCCCAGACTAAAAGCAAACATTAAAATTTAATTTTTTTTTCTAAAAGATTTATAAACAAGTAAAAGAAACAAGTGAATAAAACAATAAGAATTAATTTTTAAATTTTATTTTATTTGGGATAGGGGAATGTGTAATTTATTACATAACGAATAATTGAAAATTTTTTGGTGAAAAATTGGCTATTTGATTGAAAATAGGGAATAAATCGTTATGATTAAGGGCCCAAAAACAGTGTCAGTAGCCTTAATTTGAACGATATACTGATAATAAGTATTTGAAGAAAAATGTTGACCTCTAAAATTATTTATTAGAATATCATTTTCAACAGGTTCTTCAATTAACTTTAAGAAATTAATATTAATATAATATGAATAATATAATATGAATTTTTATGTTACCGTTTTATTATAAAAAATTTTTAACTGATAATTATCGACGAAATATTGTTAATTTCTTTTTAATTAAGACTGATTGTTTTTTTTCTAAAAATGTAGTTTTATTAGAGTTTTCCATGTCTTTTAAACTCATCAGTTTTTTAAATTTGTTACTTTATAATATTATTTACATGATTTTGGGATTGTAATGGACTTTTGTAATTTAGGCACGACATTCTGTACAACCATTCAAACTTATTTTTCAATAAGAATTATACATTTTTATAAATTTTCTGTAAAAAATTTACTTAACATTTGATTTAATAGTTAATACGTCAATTATGAAACTTGAAATAAATATTTCAATACGGAAATTTATTAGAAATACAAATTACGTTTATCTGAAATGTTTATCGGTAATGTATACACATACATAGTTAGTAAATTAATGGAATACAGAAAAAAAAATTTGCTTAACAATCTAACGATTTTGTAATAAATTCTCCTGTGTATTATAAAAATGATTAACTATTTACATGTATATACGTACATAACGAAATTGACATTTTAGGTATAGGAAAAAAAAATCGGGTTACCTCAAATTAATCTCTTAATTACACGAAACTGCCAAAGAAACGACAACGAAATACTTTCTCTAACTAAATAAGAAACTCATCGAACAATTAAAAACCAATCCAAAAGTTCACGGTTTTTTCCACCAAAATCAATCTAGTATCCAAATAAAAAAACGAAGAGAGTTCCAAAATGAACATGTAAGAAGAAAACAAAAAAGATTGGGTGATAGGAGAAGCTGGATACGAAAAATAAACAATTAAAAAAAAATTGACAAAGGCATTCTTATCGTACGTAAAAGGGGATCTCCTTACAAAGGAGATCAAGCTCGCGGCAATCTATACACTGACAATCGTTGCACCGCGCCCGAGTTTTTGTAAATTTGACTGAGATTCGAATTCTCCGCTCTATTTGACGCTGCGCACAGGGGGCCGTCTCTCTCTCTCTCTCTCTCTCTCTCTCTCTCTCTCTCTCTCTCTCTCTCTCTCTCTCTCTCTCTCTCTGTTTCTCCCTACCGTTGCACCAACTTGCGACAGGGAGGCAAAAAGAATCGCTCGGTATATATAGTGCAACTAAGTCAATCTTGGTGTCCAGTGTCTTTGCGCGGTCTCGGGTGTTCACGTGCACTGTAATACATATACATATATACACGCACACACGTACACACACAAATATATATATATATACATACATATACATATACATACGAGCACTTGCGATATGAGGCTCACCGCGTGGATTACGATCGTGACGGTGCTCGCGGTTGCACGAGCCGAAATTAATCAAAGGACCAATGCCCAGTCGATCGAGCATGGATCGTCGTCGTCGTCGTCGTCCTCGTCATCTTCGATGGAAAATTGGAGGAAGGATTGTAGCAAATCTTATAGTTCGACGTGTCTCAAACTCGATGTGGTTTCCTTCGTCGATCGACTTTCCGAGCAGGATGATCTTGGTATGCTGACACATTACGTTACCTATGTATCAATTGTAACGAATTATTCGGCTAAAGTATCGTGGGAAAATTAATTTCTGTTTCTTGTAAATTTCGTACGTTAACAATTATTATGCACTATTGCTATGTTTTATGAATGTTAATTACGGACTATTAAAAAGTTAAGAAAATGTTAAATTAGTCATTTTCGGTGAAATGAAAGGTTTGTAACGATAAAAATAGTTTCATAAATCCTTTGATTTTATTTTATTGAATACTCCTAAATAAATATTTCTTTGCATTTAATAATTCATTAGTTCGATTAAAATTTTGTACATTTTAAATAAATATTTCTAAGTTTTAAACAGTTAGTTTTTCCAAAGTGTTTTGATAAATTTTCCATAAACTATTTTAATAAATGTCCTTTTTGTATAACTTTATATTAAGGACATACTGCTGCAATTAACATAAAAAGTAATTTTCACAATTAAAATTAGATAAAATCATCTCACTTTTTTGGTATTATATTAGTCAAATGACAGTAACAATAATCGAAATAATTTTTAAAATCAGATATATCGTTAAAATCCTATATAAGAGCCTAAAACAATTTAAAAAAAAATATACATAAAAACGTAAAGTAAATAATAAAATTCAAGTTTGCACATTCCCTAAATTTTAATTTATGTTGCAAATTATTTGTAATTCAACAGTTTATTATCAGATATCTAATTGAAATTTAATTAAAATCATTAATCAACTTCAGAATAACTAAAATTGATAGAAAGAATAATATTATTTTTTGTAACGATTATACGCTTGAATGAATAAAATTCTAAATTATAAATAACATTTATTTAAATAAATATCACACGTGTAAACTTGAATAGATTATCAAAACAAAATTTTAAGGTATGGTCGAAATTATCTCATTAGAAAAAAGAAAAATAATGAATTGAAAGTATGCAATTATACATTTTGAATTATAATTATTCAAATTTTCATGAATTTCTATATAAACATATTTAAGCTCTAAAAAAAAGTATGTAACGCTTAAACAAAATTTCTTTCCCAAAACAACATCGTAAACACAATTAAAGTTCCCTAATTAGAACCGGTAGAGAGACATTTTTTTCTTTTCCTCAAAATAATCAACTCGTAATCTTAATCTTTTTTTCTTTCTTTGTTTTTTCCCCCTCGTACTTTTAGGAATTCTTCCGGGAGTCTCGGTCGTAAAGCAGAATAACTCGGTGACCGTACCTACCTCCGAAGTGGTCGCTAATCTCGCCCGAGATTTTCCTAACGACGTCGACAAACGGATGGACGCCTACTTGATGCACAAAATTGGAACGTACCTAAACAGCCATGCAATATCGATTAAGCTCTTCGATCCGCGAACCTTCGAAGCTACCAGGAGCTTCAACGAGGCGGCACTCGAGCAATTAGGACTCACCGAGCAGCACAACAATAACGTCGAATCTGGTTTGTAAAATTAAATTATCTTTCCTTACAGCAACGCTACATCGAGGATAAATAAATTTAAATATTCCTCTTTCTTAAAATTACATACATTTCATCAACGAGAAAAACGTGCCGTTAAAAACCAATGATTTACTTATAACGAGTTACGCGTATTAAAATTCATCGGTTCGCATTTACGTTCGTGAAATTCCAGATTTTTTATCCAAAAAAAAATAAATAAAGGAGAAAGAAAAGCGAGGCATATAGATTTAGGTCGGATGTATATCGTTCGAGCAATTTTCTTGCATATATATATTTCGTCCTTTTTTTCCAAGGGGTTTAACTGTACTCGAAGCTAAAAGTCATTGTCAGGGAAAGCAAGCTAGAAATACTATTCACTATAGATGAATTACTGGGCTGGAAGTGGATTTCCGAAGAAACTGGTGCAAATCGTTTTGTCAGTCGAAAGAATAATAGTGGTTTCAAAATTTTATTACACTGGGTGTGCGGCACCCTTTTACAAAATACCACTTGAGTTTAATGAAATATCGCGATAGCTCGGATGGAATAGTTAATTCTGAATAGTTTGAAATTCACAGAGGACAAAAAATTACGAGCGCGTTTACGATTGTGGAACATCTTACGGAGAAAGAAGTACCTTTTTTGTCGAAATCGAAACGTTTAATTAATTATATATGGTTATACGTTTTTAAAATTAAGATACACGTCTTATCGAAAGTACAACTTTACTCACATTGTTAGTTTTTAACGTTATGAATTTAAATGGGACAACAACACGATTGTAAAGACAAATAGATTTTTCAGAGTAAATAAAATGATTTTATTAAAATTACGTAAATAAATATAAACAACAATGAATAAAGTATTCCTTAAAATTACTAAAAAATTGATTTAAAACTAAATATTTTTTTTAAAATTTTTAAATTTTAATTTAATTATTTTTTCCATAGAAATGTTTATTGATAAAAATTAAATTTTAATAAATATTTTATGTAAAATTATATTAAAATTGACTGGCATACACTCGAAGTAGACAATCATATCTTTGAAATAAATATCTTCTGTATGTAGTACATCATAAAAATTGTTAGAAATTAGCTAGTTATGATCTATAGTAATCAGTAGCTATTTTCTACCTCAAGCGTATAAATAAGGCAATTGTACTAGCGAATTCATTTATTTGATTAATATTCCATTTGTAATCAATCGCTTGAGCGCACGTTCATTTTTTTCGTATACATCAATACGACCATCCTATATAAAAATGTGTTATTTAAAAACCAGTAAAATTAATTTTTGTAATTTAAGAAAGTATTTCCAGAAAAATGCAACAATTTCTACAAATCGAATATTTTTTTCGCTTGATGAACGAATTGAGTTAAAAACTAAAAATGTAGGGATGTACTTTGATTATCATGATTTTCTTAATATAGAAGTCTCGCGATAAATTGTATGCAAGTGTGACATTTTCTTGAGGATAAACTATCGAATTGGTATAAAATACACTTTGTATATATTGTAGTAAATATTAAAATATCTGTAGTAATTTTGAGTATGTGATGTAAAAATTTTTTTTAGAATTAATAATTACTATTAAATCTTTTTGTAAAAAAGAGATTAACCTAAAAGTAAAGCCAAAATAAGATTGATTTCATTAGCTACACTGTGATCATATGTAATCATTGAATATTTAAAAGATCACCGCGCGAAAATTAAAATGTTTAAGATGTCCTAATATAAAACAAACTTGCAATATTTTTTAATATACCGCATTTACCTTGAGTACGCATCTTAAAAAGATTATCACGTTTTTGAACCAAACAAATTTTTGTTTTTAAACACTGAAAAAAATAGTATCAGATACAATAAAGTCATTATAAAATACAGCATAACGCAAGTGCAATTAGAAATTTTAGTTTTGAATATTGATAAAGCTATGGTAAGTAGTTGTAAATAATTTATTGGTTTAAACTAAGAAATATTTTGTTGTCGTGAAATATGGTATCTATTTTTCAATTGGAATTTTTAAGATCCTAATGAATAATTCTGAATTACTAAGTAGATATTTATTTGTCTACGTTTATTCAGACACATAAATTAAAAAATCAAAATATACTACACGGAGAAAAAAATATTGTAGTAAAAATTACAATGTTATTGGACACTCGAGAAATAGATTTGAGAAATAATATTATATTTAGTATATAAAATTATTGTAAATAGTTATAAAAATTTACTATTGTATTATTATACTGCATAATAAAATGTATTACCATTTGTTAACTTTTTTCAAAAATTGTTTATTATTAATAACAATTTTTATCATTTGTCAAGTCTCTTTTTCAATTACTCAAAAATATTGTAATTTTTACTACATTTTTCTCCATGTGTAAAATATAGTTTGTACATATGTTAATTACACAATATTAAATAAAGCGAATTACACAACTATACTCTTCTATAAAAAAATCACATCGAAAAACAATATTTATCTATTTAAATGTACTTAATGAAATGTATGTTTAATTGCATTAATAATATACACTGAGAGAAAGGAATATTTAAGACAATTGACGTTTCTTAACAGTGAAGATCTGATGACTTAAATAGGAGCAAATGAATATTTCTTTGCAGTTAAGTACTATTTGAGGCAGTTCTTAACAGTTAAATTTTCATTCATTTCTATTTTGAATTAAAAATTACAAAAGTCAAGTATTAACTGTTAATGCCTGAGATTTAATTATTAATACACATCGTAACGTTTTATATGCAAGATTGCATTCATTAACTGTTAAAAATTATTTCTTTACAAAAACGCAGTTCTAAAATTATCTAAAATTTTAATTGTTAAGAACTTTATGTTAATATCAGACAAATATATGATTTGTTACAAGTCACTGTAAATTTTTAGTAACAAATGCACAATTTCTCACAAATATTCCTTTCTCTCAGTGTATGAAAAAATCTTTCCATATGGATAACACAACGTATTGGTTGGGGAATTGTTTCAGCCCGTAGAAAAGGTGACAAAGGTGGCTACGGTAACCTGATGGCTGGTTTGATGATGATGAAAGGCACGCTGGGCGCATTAGGTTTCGGCGCACTGGCTATGCTCGCTGGTAAGGCACTGATGACCGGTCTCATGGCACTGATGCTCTCGGCGATCGTGGGTCTGAAATCGTTGGCTGGCGGCGGCGACAAGAAAACGACCTACGAAATCGTGAGCAAACCCGTCTACTCGAGTTCGCACAGTCATAGCTCGGAGGAACACCACGGCGGTTACAACGGCTACGGGAGATCGATGGATCTTGCCGCGGAGACCGTACACGAGGCGTTAAAAAAATACGGAAACGTACGCGACAGACGAACGATCCAATCACTTTAAACCGAAAATACTAATCGTTTGTAAGTTCTCTTTTTTTTTATTCTCCGATCGCTCAAAATCTTAAAAATTCCAACGCGTTCTTTCAGTGCGACCTTTTTTAGTTTTAGGTGCGTTTTATGAAAATTTTCCTCTGGAAGGTCGGGGAAAACAAAAAAAAAGTATGTAGGAGGGACCGTTTGCGGAGCGATTTCCTCTGGCTTTGTCGTTAACGAGAGCGTGTAAATAGTTAACCCCCTCGTTTTATATACAATTCTTTTGTTGCCTACTCGGTTCTGCCTCTTCTCGAGAAGCTGTTTATACTGTGCCTTTTTTTTCTTCTTCTTCTTCTTCTTTTTCTTCTCCTAGGTCTCAAATCGATTCGACGGAAAAATTTTCTCGAGGAAAGTGTGTTAGAGGAGCATATTTTTATGAATTATTCGAGATTGATAAAAAAAATAATGACGATGAATGGGGACTTACAGTTAAGTAGTATACATAAATAAATGATAAACGATAGCGAAGAAAAGGTATCGTTACGTTCGATCGTTTTATTTATGCTTCCTATTGTTCCATTTTAAAAGTACTTTTTCTCCGACTATATCTTTTTTCTCGTCTTTAATTCGATTGGGTTAATTAATATTTAATCAAAAAATTTTCTTTTTCTTTTCCTTTGTATTTTTTTTAATAAACGATTATTTGAATTTAAACTATAGTATTAATTGCTTAGATGAGATAGGGCGTTAAAGCGTCCAGAACGCCACGAAAATTGATTCGTAGTGATCAATAATTTTCCATCCATTAAATAATTAAATAATAATTTAGTTATTAGTATCTTTGGATAAAATGATAAAATTTTAGCCGATAAATCTAGGTTTAAGTGTTTAAACGTATAGGTGTTAGATAATAGTGTATACCAAAGATATATTGTTATTAAATCTAGAAACATTTGGAGGTGCGAGTGAAAAAAAAGAACCGAAAATTTACAGTAATCTGTAAGAAAATTTCAATGAATAATTTAACGTCCGTATAATATTAAGAACACTAGGTGAATAAGAGTTACCATAGTATTCGTGATAATAATTCATCGAGCTGTCAGAATTCATTTCAACATTCCTAGTCGCAGTATCATCAGCTTCTCGAACAGATACGTTAAAAGAAAAAAAAAACTGCACAATCAACTTGGTACACGTAAAACGCGTAAATTGTAAAAAAGAAAAAAACAGACAGAAATTTTCGCTCCGCAAAACAAGTCCGTCCAATTTCTCTCTTTACCTTTCTCTTTCTTCGCTTTTCTTTCCTTCGTCTCTCCTATATATACATGTATACCGAAAGAACAATCGGTCGATCTACACGTGAATCTTTTATTTATATTTCCCTTCTCTTCTCCGTGTACTTATAGACCCACTCGTTGTTGAAAACTCGCTGGAAAAGAGTCGCGAGCGAACCGTTATAGGCGCGCCACCGGAACGGTCGCGCCGATCCTATTTATCGCGAATTATGTGAGCAACCGAATAATAGCCCATTGAGAAATGTGGCTCGAGCGCTCAAGATGTAACATAAAAAAATTTTTACCTCTGTTTATTTATATATATATATATGTATACGTACGAATATTTTGTATTTATTTATACATTGCATTGTAAAGTGAAAGATGAATAAAACTTGACTTTTCACTTTGTATTACCCTTACTTCCTTTATGGATTACTTCCTGTGGGTATATGCACTTGAGCCGATGGTTTATATGCTTTTAGTGTTATTGGGTTTAACAGTTTTCAATTAGTTGTATTTCTGGAATCGGTAAATAGTCGACGAAAGATGGGTTAAAAATGTATCTACGTTTTTTTTGTCCTCTCGATATAACGCCTATTCTCCCATTTTCTAACAGTTTATCGGAGTAAAATATACATTTTTTCATGTTTTGAGCTACTTTTTACCTTGTAAACATATAAATTAACTTTGAATCTAGTTATGACCTATAAAATTCGTATTAAAAACGGTTAAGTGGAAAATATAATAATATCGCGTCTTTGTAACTACTGAAAATGTAACGCAAATCAGTTGTAAATTACATAGAAACTTTAAAAAGACATCTAAGTCCGCTAGAACTTTAGAGTTTATTGCTCACTGAAAGCTGCAAGCATTATTCAAATGTTTTGAGGTTATAGCCATATTCTATAAAATGCTAAGAAAATGGGCCAGAAAATGTTTTAGTACAGGGCATTTACAAGTTATTTTTATTACATAGTTTTGAGATATAAATTTGTACTACGTTGTAGCTGAATGTTTTATATTTGGTGAAATGGTTTATTAATTTTTTTATTTTATTTTACCGAATTTTACGTATATTTGGTAAGGAAAACTACTATGCAAACAGCAAATATTTTAATTACTGTGTACTATAGTATATAATATATATTTTTGCGAAAGATATTTTATGAATCATGGTTTTTAATTTGCGACGTGATAAATAAACATTTTTAATAATTTGCAATTACTTATAAAACAATGGTGAAATTTATGAAAATCTTTCTCGATTATTGTAAACTTCTACTTAGCTTAATTTAGACTGCGGGAAACTAAGATTTGTACAGAATTTTAATTATTAAAATTTAAAAATATTATTACTATTTTCTATAAATAGCAATTTTCTACTTCAATTATATAAACCTACAATATTTTGAATTATAATACGAATAACCATGATTGAAACCTGTAAATATATAGATTTTTAGGGACGTTAGTTATAATTTTAAATTACATTATAAAAATTCAAGATTTCAACTTCAAAATGGTAAAACAATTTTTTTAAGTTCATTGATCCTGATGTAAAGAAACGTATGTAAGGTTTAATCTCACTGCACAGAGAGCAATATTTATTAAAATTTATTTAATTGTACAATAAAGGAGCTACAAACTATCCTAATGAAGAAAAATTATTATACTGTAGGATAAACTTACAAAACCAAAATTACTTCTATTTAATTTTTTCACAAGGTATAGTATTTATTTTTATTCAGAAATGTAAATATTTAAAAAATAGGCGGTAGTCATTTCAGTGGATTTAATATTATGAAAATGTGATTGAATTTAAATAATAGTAAATATGGGTATATGGGATCAAGAGTACTACATTCGTATCTTGATAATTCCTGTCAAAATATTATTATAATATTAAACTCACTGATATGACTACTGCCTATTTTTTAAACTTAAGTTTTAATTGTTAAAGTTTTAAATAACTTATTATATCAATAAACTACGTTTTTCCTAACAACCTACACAATTATATCAACTAATTGGTATGTTTAAATTAATGTTTTAACCGCTATTAATTTAAGTGATGATCAAAAGAGTTATAGGTAAATGACAAGTATAACCTATCATACGTGTAGAGGTTGAATGCAGGGATACTTGTGTTATGCAATCTTGATTGTTTTATAAACTTTATCTAGACTAATTATTGTACCTTTATTATAAAGACAATCGGAAATATGTTTACTTTGTACTAAATGTATATATAGATTGCAAAATTGTTAATTACAATGGTACAATTGAGTAGCCGTCAATATAACACATGGTGATAAAATATCAATTTACTTAAGCTTTTATTGCAATTCTACTAATTATTCGTCCACTCTGTAATTTGCAGGGTTATAAAACTATATTCAAAGTAAGTTGTATGATTTTTTCTGACATGATAGCTTGGAGCGAAACTACTTTTTCACAATTTTAATGATTTCTTTATAATGTTGAATATTTCTGGTACGCTCAATGATCTTGGACAATTTTTTTTCTTAAACTTCATGTAATTTAGAGAAAAAAAGGTCTTTTGTATTTTTTGCATTGAATTAGCCCAATTTGAGTTATAAAAGGTTAAAAGTTAAAAAAAATCAAGAGAATGTCAGTTTAATCATTTTTTACCTTAAATATCTCTAAAACTACTAATTTTTTGCCTCTAAAAATGTAGACCATCATCCAAAACATGTAAAAGTAGGTATTGACAAAGTTTCAGAAAAAAAAAATTTTTTGTCTCTCGATTTGAGAGAGAATCGTTAATATATATATTGTTACGTACTAATATCGACGCGCGGATCGGCACGCTGTAGGATGACCGATACGCGAAATATCAAGACGAATGCAACTACAACAAAAAATCGTGGACGGTGGTTTAGTGGTTAGGCCTGGACGTGACTGGAAACTCGCAGATCCTCGGTTCGAGTCCCGGCGTCCGAACAATTATTTATTCGGTCCCCTCCTATCACCTCCTCCATACGCAACAATGTATATATATATATATGAAACATTATCATTGTTCGCATAACTAATCGCATAATAGCCCCATTCTTGTGTTATTTAACGTCGCTCTATTTATGCTGCCAGGGCTAATCAACGACGGAGGTGAACGGTGTTCTGTAAACAAAGCACATGTAGTTGAAACAGTGGTGCTTGTGTCCATCGGAAGATCTCATCGGTCACTGTAATTAGTCTAATAATTACAGTTTCCTGTCCTCCCGATGGAACCACCGCGATCCTCTTTACATCTTCGCGTCCCTAACGTTCCCTATAGTTCAGATGACCGTGCCTCTCATGCATACTGACAAGTGCACGAAACGCACGCGCACCTGAACTGGCGTCACATTTAAGTGACACGCCGAGCCACTGAGTCGCGGTGTTCGAAAATGCACATGAAAAAATTTTCAGAGGTACACGTCTGGGATCGAACCCCGACCCTCGTGTGAGAGTCGGGAGCTCTACCCACGAACCACCGCGGCTCATCATTCCCATATATTACGATAAGATTATGAAGTATATTAGCCTAATAATAAAAAATTGGTTAAACTTCAAAAACAATTTTTTTAAGTTCATTGATCCTGATGTAAAGAAACGTATGTAAGGTTTAATCTCACTGCACAGAGAGCAATATTTATTAAAATTTATTTAATTGTACAATAAAGGAGCTACAAACTATCCTAATGAAGAAAAATTATTATACTGTAGGATAAACTTACAAAACCAAAATTACTTCTATTTAATTTTTTCACAAGGTATAGTATTTATTTTTATTCAGAAATGTAAATATTTAAAAAATAGGCGGTAGTCATTTCAGTGGATTTAATATTATGAAAATGTGATTGAATTTAAATAATAGTAAATATGGGTATATGGGATCAAGAGTACTACATTCGTATCTTGATAATTCCTGTCAAAATATTATTATAATATTAAACTCACTGATATGACTACTGCCTATTTTTTAAACTTAAGTTTTAATTGTTAAAGTTTTAAATAACTTATTATATCAATAAACTACGTTTTTCCTAACAACCTACACAATTATATCAACTAATTGGTATGTTTAAATTAATGTTTTAACCGCTATTAATTTAAGTGATGATCAAAAGAGTTATAGGTAAATGACAAGTATAACCTATCATACGTGTAGAGGTTGAATGCAGGGATACTTGTGTTATGCAATCTTGATTGTTTTATAAACTTTATCTAGACTAATTATTGTACCTTTATTATAAAGACAATCGGAAATATGTTTACTTTGTACTAAATGTATATATAGATTGCAAAATTGTTAATTACAATGGTACAATTGAGTAGCCGTCAATATAACACATGGTGATAAAATATCAATTTACTTAAGCTTTTATTGCAATTCTACTAATTATTCGTCCACTCTGTAATTTGCAGGGTTATAAAACTATATTCAAAGTAAGTTGTATGATTTTTTCTGACATGATAGCTTGGAGCGAAACTACTTTTTCACAATTTTAATGATTTCTTTATAATGTTGAATATTTCTGGTACGCTCAATGATCTTGGACAATTTTTTTTTCTTAAACTTCATGTAATTTAGAGAAAAAAAGGTCTTTTGTATTTTTTGCATTGAATTAGCCCAATTTGAGTTATAAAAGGTTAAAAGTTAAAAAAAATCAAGAGAATGTCAGTTTAATCATTTTTTACCTTAAATATCTCTAAAACTACTAATTTTTTGCCTCTAAAAATGTAGACCATCATCCAAAACATGTAAAAGTAGGTATTGACAAAGTTTCAGAAAAAAAAATTTTTTTGTCTCTCGATTTGAGAGAGAATCGTTAATATATATATTGTTACGTACTAATATCGACGCGCGGATCGGCACGCTGTAGGATGACCGATACGCGAAATATCAAGACGAATGCAACTACAACAAAAAATCGTGGACGGTGGTTTAGTGGTTAGGCCTGGACGTGACTGGAAACTCGCAGATCCTCGGTTCGAGTCCCGGCGTCCGAACAATTATTTATTCGGTCCCCTCCTATCACCTCCTCCATACGCAACAATGTATATATATATATATGAAACATTAATCATTGTTCGCATAACTAATCGCATAATAGCCCCATCATTCCCATATATTAACGATAAGATTATGAAGTATATTAGCCTAATAATAAAAAAATTGGTTAAACTTCATACTGGAAAAAACACAAAATTTTCTTCAGAATAATAACTATCGCGGGCACTTGGATAAAGTAGGCAAAACTACTTCTATTTCAAAGCATAAACATTTTTGCTTCGGACTATTAAAGAATGTATTTACTCACAAGGAGAGTATATAGCATTTAGAAAACGAATTTGACCTTAATAAAAAAAATCCGTGTTTTGGGGTTTTGTTTTCTACACGGTGAAATATATCACATACTGGAAGATATCCGGACGGACGAAAAGTTGGATACTTTTTTCAAAATTGTAAGTAGTTACCGCAAAAAACAATTTTTATTTACACATATAAGTTTAACACTGTTCGTAAGTTGATAATAATTTAGAAAAAGCATCCGAAAAAAGTATATGACGGATAAGTATATGTTATTATCAATTTACGAACAGTGTTAAATGTACATTTGTGAACAAAATTGTTTTCTTTATTATAACTATAATTTTTTAAAAAAGCATTTTTTTCGTGTGCCCGAATACTTCCCTAGCTCTGGTTTATATTAAAATTTACACAAGTCATAGTAAATATTACAAGAAATACAGTAAACTTTATTATAAACTATAGCAATTTTATTGGAAACTATAAGAATTTCCCTCAGTTTGTCAATCTGTGGCTTATTTACTACACACTACTGTAACGTAACCGATTTCTGATCAGTTAAGACCAATTCTTGATCTTACCTTCACGCATATAAAACTTTATTTTCCATATTATATAATAATATATAGGGGAGGACGGGGCTAATTTGACCATTTTTTTAAGAATTTTTTTCTCAGCGAATTTTAATTATTTTTACATTCTACATGGACAAGAACCAAGCTCCACATCTTTACTACTTACCTGATTTTTTCCGAATGTAAAAATTTAAAAATAAAAGATCTATACCGAAGTAGAAAAAAATCGTTTTGGGCAACTTAGCCCCAAGGCTAGGGCTAATTTGCTCAATTCTTGGGGCTAAGTTATCCTATCTTTTAACATGCGTTTTCTAAACTTATAAAAATTTGTATTTTTTTTTCTCAATTTTCCATAATTTAAGGTTTTTGGATTTACAACGACTTAATAATTTATTTAATAAATAAATTTATTAACAAATTTACTAACAAATTAATTTTTTATTTTATTTATATCTATAACATATTCATTTAATCTTGTATTAGGTTTCAATTTTCTTTTCAGGAGATTTTCAAAAATATTTTATTTTTCTACGTCTAAACTTGGACTTTTCGATATACTATGTATGTATGTGATGTAACTGCATTTAAAATTGTTTCCTTATCAAGAATAACCTTGCCATGTTCGAAAAGTTATGGTCTGTAAATTCTCACCAACAGAATTTAAAGACAAACATTGGTATTGAAAAACGGTCTTTATGAAATACTAAATACTTGTACGTAAGAACTATTGTTCAATTTAGTTTGAATCTAACGTAAAATTTACTTAAATACGTGTATTTCCGATAGGGCAAACTAGCTCCATGGTTTTGAGCAACCTAGCCCCAAATGGTACAAATGACTTTAAATACACGTAACTCTGCCAAGTGCAAAAACAGTTTTTTGGTACTAACTTTTCGAGTGTATAATAAGAACGCTGAGAGAAATTAAAAAAAAAAATACGTGTATAAATATATGAAAGTTTTTTTATTTATTCTTGAACTGTTAAAAATTTATTGGCAGTGGTGCCAACTTAAATCGAGTCGGCCAAAAATCAGCCTCGGTGAATTAAACGTGTTCTCCAAGCAACTTTTGAGTTAAAGTCTTCTCCAAGCGATTTTTGAGTTAACGTGTTGTCCAAGCGAATTTGGAGTTAACGTGTGTTTCCAAGCGGATTTCTGAGTTAAACATGTTCTCCAAGCGATTTCTGAAGTTAACGTGTTCTCCAAACGAATTCTGAGTTAACGTGTTTTCCAAGCGATTTTTTGAAGTTGACGTGTTCGCCCAAGCCGAATTCTGAGTTAACGTGTTCTCCAGCCGATTTCCTGAGTTAACGTGGTTCTCCAAACGAATTCTGGAGTTAACGTATTTTGTCCAAGCGATTTCTGAGTTAGAGATGTTTTATTCGGAGGCGACGAAATTACACGTAAACTCTGCCAAGTGCAAAAACAGTTTTTTGGTACTAACTTTTCGAGTGTTTTGAATTTAATAAATGTATTTCGGGACAAATATTTGTAAACGAAAAAGTAACTTTTTTACCCGGGCATAATTTTAAAAAACGCATTCTGCGTGAAAATATTCCACAAGGTCAACTTAGCCCCGTCCTCCCCTACATTTTAAATTTGTCGTTACTATATATTATTGGCCAAATATTTTAATATTGAACAATTAGTTGTCATATGAATTATATTAGATAATTATCAACAATTGGGTGCTGGTCAGGAATTGGTTATGATACGATATTGTATTTATTAAACTAAAGTTTTTCTCAGTGTAAAGATTATTCCAAGTCTTTGAAACAAATGTAGGTAAAAAAGTACTTTACGTTATAATCGAAATAATTTAATTTTTATTTTACAATAATCAGGAAATAAAGCTAAAATAATGATTTATTATTTCAACTTTGGTTTATTCGAACAACTCAAATCGTTGAAAATTACGTTCTATAAAAACATTTTTAAACCGTTCGAACTATTTCGGCAATTTAAAGTTGATATTAAACCTCTTGACGCAAGCTATGTTTTCGTTTTTTGCTGGTGATTAAAACTGAGTTATTTCTATTGTTTCCAGACTACTTTACCCCTACATTTTTTTTAAAAAGAAGCTGAATTCCTTTATTCTTACAACAACAAAACCCCGAGTCACGAGTCTTGTAATTTGGGCCAAAGAATTATACTTCACAAACATCTAACAATAATCAGAAAGCAGAATATTATATTATACAATACTTATTTTAAGGAAACGTTTATCATAAAATTTACGTTTCCAAAATTGATAAAGAAAATAATATTTATATTCCCAAATGATAATTAGTTACATATGTATTACAATTAAGAATTTCATACGTTATAAATCAAGTTTATACTATTGTGTGAATTGAAGGTTGGCAACTAACGTAACAATACATTAATATTATACACTTTATAAATTTGTAGCTACAATTAAAATTAAACTAATTTATTATGTATACATAACAATCAATGTTCCTACATTTATTTATTGAGCATATAGAGATCAAAATTTAATTCAACAAATTGTTAAGTATTTCTATTTGCTATTTCATATTAAAATTTTTACTTACCAACGAAACGGTTAATAAATATGGCTAACTTCCACTTTTCTAATAAATTAGCGGCATTATCTACTCTGATCACTTAAATACTAGATATTTATAAAAAACAGAAGTCCTTTTATAAAACAAAGTTTACATTAGTACTGAGATAGGTTAACATTACTTAAAGAGCAAAGACGAGTGAACAAACAAAAGTTGTTTTGTAGCCAACTTCTGATTAAATAGTTTGCCGAAATGCTTGAATGTGCAATTTTCAAACTCGTACTATTTGAACAAAAGAGGTGTTTGTTATTAAATTGAAGTATATTCAATCGCTAAACAACGTAAAATTTAATTCTCTGTGTAACTTGACTAACGACATAATTAATAATTATTAAAAAAATGTATTTTATAATAGAAATTAAATTGTTTTTTTGCTGGTGTAAACCAGTCGGTTTTGAAACATAAGTACAAAATTATTAATTTTTAGCTTAATTTAACTTACAAGGAGAGCGTCAGGCCTTGGGGAAACAAATCTTTACCAAACTCTAGGATATGATTTTTACTATAAGAAATGTGTAGAAAGCCGTGTATAACTCTAAAACAAATAGAGATATATTCTGAAACTTAAGTTCAAAATAAGCTGAAATCAAGTAGATTAGATTTAAGAAAAGGAAAGTCAAATATCTTGAATTGGTCTGAAGTTACGGAAGAAAGAAGAATAATAATATAGTTTGATCTAAAAATCAATATATTTTTTGAGTCATGGACTTTTCTCCCAAACGACAAAACTCTCACCAATCAGAAGTTCGGGATTTTAAAAATTCCCACCAATGACAGACGAGTTTTTAGTAGAAAATAAACATATGAAAGTATCAAAATGTTGATAATGTAGATTTATATTTTTTCTTATGGTAACAGATTTTCGATCGGTATAATTAATTAATTTAATTCCGATTCGTAAGGTGGCGTCCAGCGAAAAAGTAAATTGTCCGAACAGTATTAGTTTAGCATAAGAAGCTTGTCGGAAGAATACAAATTTGTCTTTCTTCCCGAAATTATATCTGGAGTAATGGAAACCGCGTAATGATTTGAGAGCGTCATCCATCTCGGCTCTCTCGTGTGCGTCATCAAAGGTTAATTTGAAGAGATCACAGAAAAAATGAACGATTGTAAATTTTCAAATTTTTATTTGACTTTTTTAATTTTCCACGACCTGCGCGCGTAACAGAAATTGTCGACGAACTCAGTAATACTATTATTTGTCATTTTTAAATTTATAAACATAATTATAACAAATATTTTAGTTAAGAAACTATTTTTAAAATATATACACATTTTTTATAATATCTGCCACTCTTCTTTGCCGTTTGTTTCAGATATCACCTTTTTAAGTTTTAATGGTTTAATTCGCTGCACCTGTAATATTAAGTATTATAAATATTATATACACAACTACTATATTAATACAAAATAATTGCAAGAACATATGCATTTATATTTTAAATTTTGACTCTAAATCGCCCGTGTATGTATTTATTACAAAGTATTATATAAATTTTAATCGGTATTTCCGAACTAATTTGTGTTGCTCAATATTTTTTCAAATATTGCACATAACCCTCTTTTATTAGCAACTTAATTGCATATCGCTAAGTCTTAAATGTTGCCAGAGGTATTAGAAAATTAATTAAGGAAAGATCGAGAAAGAAAAAAAATCAACGTTCCCAGGTCGGGATCGAACCGACGGTCTCCTGCTTACCGGGAAAAATATAATATGCATTTATATTTGAATACAATTTAAATTTAGTTATAGATTACTAAACTAAATAATAAATTACTTATTGATTGATTTACCTCTGCATTTTCAATTTCCATACACATTTCTTCTCGCGAAATTTTAGACGCGAATGTGCCAAGGTGTATGTAATTATTATCATCTGAATCGGACGATTCGTCAAAGTCGGTAGTAGTGCTATTATCACTAATACCATCTAAAATATATATTTTGCTCAATGAACATATTTTATAACAGTTCAGTATTTGTAATATCGATAATTTAATATACTGTTGAGCCATAGTCAATCAAAATATATTCATACCAAATGCGTCATCTTCTTTATATCCAGAGAGTTCTCTTAAAAATGTCTCCACTGACCATGGTTTAGTTGCTTGCAACTCCTTCCACGCATTACGGATTGCAAGGTCGCGCATCAGCACTTTTGCCTTTTGTGCACTCTTTGGTTGCAAATAGTTCCTGGCTCTTTCCAAATCTAGTAGTGCCTGCTCTTTGATTTTTAAAATAGAATCTATAAATAATGCAAAAACATTATTTTTGAAAACACAAATGCATGTATGAAATAATAAATTTTACAAATTATGGTCGTTTGGAAAGTTCAATATGAATTATTATACTTTATTTACACTGACGTCAATTTTAAAGAAAAACATAATTTTGGGACAAACCACGATTTTTAATTTTTATCTATAATGTATCATTCTATAGAAAATGTTTTCTATTATTAAAATAATCGCGAACTATATAGGTTTAAGATAAATAAACGAGATTTATTTGTGGTAAACTTTGTTTTTTAGTTTTCTTAATAAAATTCTTCACGAATTTTAAATTTAAATTTAAGAGAAAAATAACATTCAAAAGTTAAATATTGTTCTTAGAAAACAAGTAACCGTTGCGTATAGTATCTGTATCATCAAGAATAAAAAATCTCATCATATTCTAGTCTACACAAAATCTTATTAATTTTCATACTAAAAAATGCTCAAGAATTTTGGTCAGAATATTTTACGTTAAAAAATATTTAAAATACAGTTGTTCTTTATTATCATAACGTTTACTCTCGACCAAAATTAGATCTACTTTACCTCACATGTACCGCAATTAACTAATCATTGTACTATTAAATTAAGTGATTACTTACAAATAAAAGTATAGGTGCTTGGCCTTTTCCGTAGTTGATGATTCAATGTTTTGTGATATGATTCAACGAAGTTATTTGTTCGATCAACCATACCAAACACAGAAAATATTTGTGGAGTTACTTTCTTCATCCAAAAATCGAACAAGTATAAATTCACAAACTTTCTCCATTTTTTTAATAAACTGTCATTATTTTGTATTTTCGATTCTATTAAATTTTTTATTACAAGAACCCCTTCTTCGACTTTTTCCTCTGGAAGGAGTGCTAGCAGGAATATATTTTTCAAAATTTCCTTTGCAATTCCATTTGTAGATTTGTTTGACCTTGAATATAGTCTATATTCCTTTGATTTTGCTTTACGTAAAATTGCCTGCATAATTACATTTTATAAATTAATAAATAGCAAGTAATTCTGCCAAGATTTTTATTACATTGTATTCCTGGTGGAATAAAATTTTTTTAAAAATAATTCAAATGAGCTGAAAATTAGGTATGCAAAAAAGTTTAATTTAAGGGAGTAATGCTATTTTATTTATAAATAAATCTGAAAAATAAATAAAATATTCAACATATTTATTTTTTAATTTGTTAACAAGTTTTGCAGACAGGTTTGATGGTAATTTTTTTTAAATGCATGGTTCTTAACCGGTGTTAACCCAACGTTATTGAAAAAAATTAGTAAATTTAATTATTTTTATTTATTAATAATATCTAATAATTATCTAATTTTACGAAATAGCGTTATGCCAAAACCACATAAAACCACGCATTAAAAGAAGTACACTTTAATACGTGCAGCGGTTAAATCAAAAAGTTACATACTTTTTTTTAAATTTTTAAGCAAGTTCATTTTTGAAACGGCATCATATTGCTATATAATTCGTATTTTACCTAAAAGTTGTATGATCAATAACTGATTATAAGCATTCATCAGATAATTCACAATTTCCATTGTCAATGTTATTTTATTTTAAAACAATATTTTGTTACTGTAAGATAATGAATCGCAATCTTAATATACTACATAATTATGACTTACTTGGGTGAAATGAAAATAGCACCCTTGAATTCTTACATCAGGAAAGGCTTCTTTAAGTGATTTCATTAATGCTCTCTCAAAATCGCACACTATTTTCTGAGGAAAAAAGGCTGCAAGAGTTTTCAACTCTATCCATACTGCACTATATGCCTCAGTCGTTCTCCTTGTCATCAGTATCCAGATGCCAGGAACAACCTATTATTATAAAAATGAATTAAAACAATTGAATTTTTTAATCAAACGCAATTATTTTTACCTGAATACTTAGCGGATATTTATTTCTATAAAAATAATAATAAAAATAAATTCTGTATGAAAGGCCTCCGAGCGGTTGGTTGGTTTGGTCGTTCAGATTGGACTCTAAAGGTAGTAGTTTTAATTTGCAGTTTTTAGCACCAAATATTAGAAAAAATATAAAAACAAAAATAGATATTCAATAGTATGTTTATATAAATTTTATATAAATGTAGTATAATTATTTAAGAAAACTGGTTACTTACAATATTATTCTTTTTAGACATAATCGTCAAAAGTTGCATAACTCCTTTAATCTTGGGAACGACGTCAAAAGTGGCGTCAATGAATAAGTCATTCATGGGTTCCAGTTTTTTAATTAATTTAATATCATAAAATATTAATTGATCTGATTTTGCAGACAGAACTTGGAAAGATATTTTTACATCATTTTCTGTAAATGACAATAAATCCGGATATTTTGCTAAGTGTTTGCCAAAAGCTTCCAAGGAGCTATACTCGGCGTTTACTCCTCCATTATTATTGCTTTTTTTTGCTCGCTGAATTGTCTTCTGCATAGCGGGAAACGCAACTAATCCAGCTATATGAGGATTTCTGGAAATTTAATTATAGTAACTATTATAACTTGAAATAAGTGTGTGCAAATATGCATGCAAGTGTTTTATTGGTGTGCATGAGAGAGTTATTGTACATATCTGTGTTAGAATGAGGATAATTAAATGTGTTAATGCGTTTGTCTGTATAAATAAAAGTATCAGAGTGCCTGTTGAACTTTTGTGTACGTAACACTACCGAATTCGTTAGTTTATGCATTTTTTTAAAAGTTTGCAGTGTACAAATTGCCATTACAAATATGTTGAATATTGAAAATAATTTTTTCAAACTTATTCATAGCTCAGATGTAGAATAAATACAAGTTTTAATGGTTGGAAATATAACCAAATAATCTTAACAATTAATGCTTCATAAAAAAGCAAAAAAGCGTTTCACTTGAGCCCTAGCCTGCAAGTTTGTACGACTACTTGATTCGACTACAGAGCATTAATTCTACTAGGACGGGCGAATATCATACTTACTCGAAAGAGACCTGGTCAAATACAGCTTTCGAAGTAGTAGCGATACTCTGAACTGCTTTCTTTTGGCATAATTTGCGCATTATTTTTTTTTCCATCGATTCATGTTCTGATTTAGAACAAGTGTGAGGTATGAGCAAACGTACGGAATTTAAATCGTGGCTTTCATTGATAATTAATTTAGCTTTGCAATTTTTTTTTATACATCCATATCTGTAATCAATAAAAAAGTTAAATTCTTAGGTTACTACCAAAAGTACTTAACTGATTTTGATAAAATTTTAGTATATTGTAGAAGATAAATTAGGGGGGTGTATGAATATCAAATTAGTAATTTCGATACTAGTGTATCAAACTATATTTTTCTATACAACAAGCGCAGAGCGAGATTATACCACGCCAGGTTTTCGGAGCGTGTGTAAAATCGCGTCTCCGCGCACGGCGTAAATATTTTCGTATATATATTCTATAATAAAATCGTGTATAGATATTCTACTTACCGTGTCCCAAATTTGTCTTTCTTTCCGTAATTATATCCGGAATAATGGAAACCGCGTAATGACTTGAGAACGTCATCCATCTCGGCTCTCTCACGTGTGCGGCATCAAAGGTTAAGTTGAAGAGATCGCAGAAAAAACAAAATACGCTCGCAAGATTAAATTACCCGTCTATGATAAAATGTTTTTTAACAATATGCAAACTTGTCCAAATCATTTATTTTCTTGATCTTCCTTTAAGTATTTTTTTAGAACGCTTCTGGTAACATCTAAGCTTAACGAAATACAGGTAGAGTTACAAAAAGGATGTTGGCGTCAATATTTTCCAAAATATCGAATAAGCCATTTAGCTCGTAAATACCGACAAAATTCATATCCATCTAAAAAGATTATTGTTGTAACTGCATTTTGGAGTGATCAAAAGTGACGTACCTAATACTGTTCAAACAATTTACTTTTTTATTATTTTAATTTATCGCTGGGGTGGTGCGCACCCCCTTCTCCTCGCCCCTTCATCCCCAGAGAAGAATATTTTTTAAATTTTTAAATTGGTTATTTATAGGCTAAACTCAACCAAGATATATAGCCACTATTACATGTCTTTATATTTTCTCTTTCACATTGTCACTTTTATTTATATCAAAGTACAATTTTTGTCTTTTTAGAAACACGCATTTTTTTACTGTCTAAGTCATTTTTTTTTAATTTTACTTAGTCTAATTCGGAGCTCAGGATCGATCTCCGCCACCGAAAAATCCGAGAAACACCTCTGAGCAAGTGCTCCCGAAAATTTCGGACTGACGGAAATTCGAACCTGCGCCCCTTGAGCAGTGTCAGATTCAGGAGGCCTTACCGCCTGAGTGAGTCATCGACCGCATCTAATAATATTTTAAAGATTTTTAAATTTAACGCCACCTTACGAATCGGAATTAAATTAATTAATTATACCGATCGAAAATCTGTTACCATAAGAAAAAATATAAATCTACATTATCAACATTTTGATACTTTCATATGTTTATTTTCTACTAAAAACTCGTCTGTCATTGGTGGGAATTTTTAATATCCTGAACTTCTGATTGGTGAGAGTTTTGTCGTTTGGGAGAAAAGTCCATGACTCATATTTTTTTACCCATTAAGACCTAATTGTATAAAATATTTTTTGTTTTTCGTAGTTATTATTCGATGCATAAATTATATATAGCCGATTATAATGTCGATTTTTTTCTACATAGTTTTAGATACTTCTTTTTTTCATATGCCGTCGGAAAAATTGACCTATCAAAAATTAAAAAAATGTTATAATTTTTCGAATGAAAAAATGCAAAAAATTTATAGGTTCCTTCCTAATTTCATTTTATAATTTTTATTTGTGAACAAAAGCGTCCATGGTTGCTATACTTTAACGCTGTATTTTTTGTTGTTCATTACTAGATAGTAAAAAAATTTGATTTCTATGAAAATTTAAGAAAAAATAACTAAAAATGACTAAAATTAGCTACTTTTATAGTATATACTTTTAGTATATATGTATCGATTTTTAGGCGACATTATCTTTTTATTCTGCTTTTGTTTGAAAGTTATAAGCGACCAAAGTTAAACACTACTTTTTGTCGAATTTTTTGTTATTTGTTTATAAATTCTGTAAAAAGGTGTATTGTCATCTGTACTCCGGGTTTCTTCATATTTTTATAGTAGTAAGCATATCCTAGAGTTCGGTAAAGATCCGTTTCCCGCAGGCCTAACGCTCTTCTTGTTTTAAATCTGAAAAATTAAAATATGATCAAATTTTTACTGGGGTTTTTAGTTTTCAGCTTTTCGCAACTGTGCCTGGGTAAGTAAATAATTTATTTTAATTAATTTCTGTATAATATTAGGGTCTTACGAAATTCACCATGAAATATTCATTCTTTTTTAAAAAGCATTTGAAAGAACAGTTTTACTATTTCGATCATCAGTGATAATCTTCACTTTCCTGGGGTCCATTTCAACATCAACATTGAAAGCTTAACTTCGAATGTCGATTTTTTTCTTACAGAATAATAAATATATCCAGTATAATAAATTTTCGAGTAAATTTTTTCCATTTAAGCGAACAAATGGAACTTTTTAAAAAATATTAATTCTAAAATTTTTTTCAATAGGTTATTTTATTTGCTATTTTGTTTATAATTAGTTTTCAGCGTAATTATTCATTTTAGAATAAAAATGACAAATTTTAATTTTGTGTTTTTTTTATTTTCACTATATATCCTACGATCTAATATAATTAAACAAATATTCTTTCTAAATAATATCAAAATTGTGTGAATGACTTATAATTAAATTATATAATAAAAATTTGTAATAAACTGTTTACAAAACAATGTAATAAATTATGAGAAAGTTTAATATAAATTTTTGAAAATACAATAATCAATGAAATAAATCTACCTTTATAATTCAATAGAAAGATCTATCATTGTCCTAATTTCCTGGTTACCGAATTGGTGTAATCGGGCAATGCAAAAGTAGGCTTAGAGTATCTAAGGAGATCCGACAATCGTGTCCTAAAGACATAATAAAGTCATCGTAATCGTTCCTCCCTCCGTAACGCTTCGAGACCTCGAAATCTAGCACATCTCGAACTTAAGCACAATTATTACGTTACGACAATTTTTTCCTGCTCATCCCTTACTGGTTAATAGCAATCGTGACAAGGTCGCCGCAAAACTCCTGAAATAACGCAGAATCCATTTGTATATAAGCAACTGGTATCCGTTCGTTCATCAGCCAGTTGTCTTTAAGCCTCCGTCGATCAAAATTAATCAAAAGTACGTGGATACCGCATGGTAACCAAGTGAAGTGTTAACAAAAAAATTAAATCAACATATATGTCTGGATCGATCGTTTGGTTGTGTGTGCTCGTAGCTACGCTACTGGCCGAAACGAGAGGGAATGTCATACGTGACCTTGAGCCAATTGACAACAATGATAAGCCAATATTCGATTACCGACGAAATGGTATTCGAATCGACGTCAGAGTCGTTCCTGCCGAGAACGTCTCGAATGTAGCATTGACGAACAACGAGGATACTTTTCCTGAATTTCCATTCAAGGACATTGGCAACTGCATCCTCGAATTTTCGTTGACGTGCGCTCAAAAACGCGTCGCCCGGTTTTTGGACGTCGTGGGACATCTTCAGGAAATCACGCTTTTCGGTCAGAATGTTAAACTCGTGAGAGTAAAGGAGATTCCCGAAGAGATGTTGATCGAAAGACGAATGATGGTAGGTGTCGGTGAGAGGATCGACCGGAGTATCGATGACTTTTTCGATAGTTTCGCATTGAGGATCACGTTGCCGAGGTGGAAAGGCAAGAAGAACCAGATCAACGTCATGATGGATGACACGGATGTTTTCGAAGGTCACACCTTTGCGTACTTTTGATAACACGCATTTTATATATTATTTTTTCCTTACATAGATTACTCTTTTATGCTGTATGAAAAATGTAAATTATATTTATTTATACGAAAATGCATAGTTGCGTTACTGTCTTCACTTTCGATAATTAAAAATTTTTCTTTAGTTTTGATAGTCACATATTTTAATTAAAAATGTTTATGACACTTTTTAGGAAGAGGAAAAAAAGGAGGCGGCAAAGGTGGTGGTAAAAAAGGAGGCAAAGGCGGTGGAGGTTGCAAAAAAATGATGATGATGATGTTAATGGGACTGAAGATGAAAATGATGGGTAAAATATCATAACAAACTTTCTATAAACGTAATAAAATTGTCATATATTATATGTTGCATTTAAATGCATATAGGTATGATTGGTATGGCTGCAATGAAAGGAATGTTTATGTCCGGAATGTCACTTATGATATCTAAAATGATGCTTCTTCAACAATTGATGAGCAAGAAGGGAGGAATGTTTGGTGGTATTGGTGGAGGAGGTGGAGGAGGTAAATATATTTGTTTATTATAATCAAACTATATATAATAATTCATGTAGATATCTAGTAAATATTAGTATGGGGTTGAATAATCGAGAGACTTGACCAATTAAACAATTTATTGTTTTATAAGAAAATTTATTATAAATTTATTAATATTTATATATGTTCAATTTTTCCTAAATATTGTAGCAAATTTTACTATAGGACACAGTAATGTTTATATGTGTCAAGCTTGTCTCTCGATAAGTCAATAATAAGTTTTACTAAAACATTTTTTTCATGTATAGTTTTATTTTTGTAATACTCATGTCATTATTAAGAACATGTCAAATTTTGAGAATAGGTAAATTCATTTTATTTTTTATGGAGAAAGGAAATTATTTTTTTGGAAAATTTTTACGAATAACACAAGGAAAAAAATATATTTTTTCATTATTACCCTGTAATTCATAATAAAAGTGGTACACACTGATTTTTCGAAAATGTTTACATATATAGTTTTCGGATAGAAATTTGTATTAAATGGAAGATACATTGTATTGTACTGCAGTGTAAAATTTAATGAGAAGTAATTATATATTTCTTTTTACTTGCATTACTTACATAATGCGTAAATTGTAACCTGTATAGGGGGATTGTATAAATTATATGGTATTCCGGTGAGAAAAAAAAAAGAACAAGACATCGTATTTATTTACATGTTACTTGATTTTCAAAATCAAAATTACTTCCATATAAATTAATATTCTTAATTAATAATAATTGTTATGAATTATTATTAATAATTATTATGTATTATTTTTATTAAATTTAACTAAAACAAAAATATTTGTTTAAAAATTTGATTCACCAGACTGCTCCACATTCTCTAATCATCACTTACGAGTTTCGTTCAGATACTTAATTCAATATTTTAAACCTAATTCGTGGGTTATAAACTGTAGATCTCGGTAATTAGAGTCTGACATCCTCTCAACAAAATATCATGTAGAAATATCGTTGAATCTTTCATTACCGCCAATAACGTTTAATTATTTCAAACAGGTCAATTGAAAGAGATTGTTCTTCTAACTAAATCTGGAGGAGGCGGTGGGGGTGGTTGCAGTGGCGGTGGTGGATGCTCTCCACCCTCGGACAGCTACGGTGCTCCACCTCCTTCAAGTGGTGGCGGCGGTTACGATTATTCCGGTGGTGGTGGTGGAGGTGGATGGGGCAGAAGTTTCGAACGGAGAACCATCGGTAAAGATTATGGGTATTACGAATCCGAACCTGCTCTTGTATCTCAAGAAAGTGAGTAACATATAATTTTCTTTTTTAATATCTCGTACGAAAATGAACATCCTGTGTACAGAATCAAAATTTTCAATTCAAATATCGTTAAATTTTTTCATTATCTATAGATGTGACAATTTTGACACGGAGAGCAAAGTTTCACTAATTTTTACAAAAATTCCTGTAAATTTTACTAAACTTTCATTAACGCGGTAGAACTGCCAAAATATAAAAAATTACTGAACTTTCTATCCATTTTTAATGAAAGTCTGCTAATTTTTACTGCAGGTCTACTAATTTTTAGTGAAAGTTCAGTAATTTTTTGCATTTTGGCAGTCTGTTACCGAGTTAATGAAAGTTTAGTAATATTTACTAAAATTTTTCTCTCCGTGAATGTATAATAATATATCGTTTTCATAACATCTGACTCTGATGGACGTGTTAATTAAACGAAAAAAATGCACTTGTCATTAACGTTGAACACAGTATCAACGGGAATACAAAAGAGCCTATAACCCAGAAATGAAAATCTCATCAAGAATATTAAAATAACATACTTTCCTCTTAAACACAGCATTTGACGAAGCTGTGGAAATGAAAGCGACGACGCAAGACGACAAATGGAATCGAGAAACAAGTTGGAACTCCGTGACGGAATCAGTGATTCCTGATCAAATAAAGGCTAGTCAAGATACAAAGAAAATTGACAACAACGCCGATAAATCGAGCTACTCAACTTACTTCCGACCGATTTACGCAAGAGAATGGAATAACTACCAAATAGCGAATCCTAACAATAGAAATGTTGAATATATCCACGGTTACACGGTCAGGCAGTAAGAGGGCTCACCCGATTAATACTCGATATTATATATTGAAATAAATTTTGATACGCAGTGTTTAATGCCAAATACTAATTAATCTCTGATTGTAATAAAAAAATAAATTATTAATTCACGTAAACCGTTGTTCACGTCAATTACACCCATATATATAGCTATACAATCGTCCGTATAATAAAACTTTAATTCGAATAAAACAAATTGAGGTGTGCGGTATGAGGAAACCTTTCGCTACCGTTCTTGAACGATGCCATCTACTCCTAGATCCTTGAAACATTTGAAAGTCAAGGTCACCGTTTGAAGGTCAACAACCACCATTAGCTAACACTAAAAATATCTACGTTACCAACAGTTGCTAAGAAATCGGTTACGACCAACGGATCACTCTCGTAGTGTACATACACCCGCGTGCAGATAACCTTTCTCCAAAGTAGCGCTATTTTCTCCCATCAGATATTTAATCTCTCATCTCTGTTGGTGAAGCTGTCGTCTCATGCGTGACGAGATCGAGAAACTCCTTCTTGGCTTCCCGGGCCGGAACAAATTTTCAGCGCGCGTAACGGACCAACTTCATATATATATATACCAAGGACTAATTCGCCATATAACGTTTATTTGTTTTTCTTTTGCGTATTTAAGACAAACAAAGGAAGAAACGCATAAAATTTTGCAGGATTCCAATGTTAGCTCAAGAGATATGGTCGATGTAGGTATAGGTATGTATGTGTATATGGTAATAGCTATATAGAAGTGCGAAGGATTTTAGAGTCGATCAGTATAATATAATATTCGTTTTTATGATCTACAGTACGTTTGCGAATACTGTGTTTCAACTTTATTACGCGAAAATAACTAAAAGAGAACGCTTTTTTTTTCTTGTAAATTTATTTATGTCTCATAACAGTACGTTAAGTTACACAAATCATTTCTCTCCGTGCACTTCTCGGCTGTAAAAAAGTTGTTACTTTAATTTTATTTGCGGAACGCCCATTTTATTTCATTTTGAGAATTTCTTTTTTCTTATTAAACGTGCGCATAGAATATATATATAGGTGTAACGAATTGCAAAGCCGTATCTTCCGATGAAAAAAAAAGTAATCGTATAGATGGAAACTTTTCGTACTCGTTTTTTTTTCTTTTTCACTTTAGCGCAACGCGTGAATATAAACAGCAACATTATATCGAAGTAGTACGCAAAAATAGTTGGTCCGAAAATTTCAACGGTTATTTTTATATGTGTAGACGTATATGTATATATTTAACGTTGTTATTTAACCGACCGGTTTTGCAAGTTACCTAAAAAAAATATAGAAGACGAAGAAAAGGAACAAGAACCGAAACAGTTATTATATTCTAAGGCCAGTTAGAAAATGTTTATTTTACAAACCGAACTTACTGGAATACGATTTGTTACGCATTCAATTATTTTTGATTTATTTTATTTTCGCGGCGTATTTTCATTTTCCATTTTGAATTTCGACGTATTTGTATTAGGAATATGTACAGTAATGACATCTTTTTTGCAGGTAATGTAGAAGTTGGATTTTTGTCGTTTATTTGGTTTTTTGTATATAGATACTGAGTATAATTACTTAGTGGGTTCAATAAAATACATGTGTTGATAGTTGTGAATAGATATTAGCGATATATTTAATTTAATTAAGTTCTATAATGGATTTTGAACGTTTCTTGGTAATTTCTTGGCCGTACTTGATCATTTTTTGACATTACCATCTTATAATCTTTCCTGATCGTATAGTTGACCACTTCTTGACGATTTTCTAGTAATTATTTTAAGTTTATCTTTTAACTATTTTTAAACATTTTATACTATTTTTGACCAGTTTTCTGCTACTTTTTGATCATTCATAAAATATTTTTTAACAGCTTTTTCATTTTGATTTATGGCCAGTAGTTCGTCAAAGAGAAATGATGTTCACATGCTAATATATCACGAAAATTTTATACGGTCTTTTTTAGTGAATTGAATAGAATATTTTATTGAATACTCCTAATGAAGTAATTATTCGAAACTAAGAAACATTAAAGGAGCGACAAAAATTTGTATAACAACGATTAGTTTAAGACTATTTATTATGGAAATCACTAACATTTCTTTTCAGTCTATGCATAAAAAGGTTGTGTTAATGTATTGATTTTTTTACACAATTTACGTAAATTTTTTTCAATTACATAAATTTAATAATTTAAGTATATCTGGGTTACCATTAGTATTGTCATGTATACAATTTTAACAGAAAATTTAAAACGTGTCTCCGTCAGTTTCTTTTCGACGTTCTGTATACAATTTTCAAGTTCGCATTTTCAACGTCATTTTTGAAAAATTTAGATCCCGTACACACGAGGAGCACAATGTTTAAAATATAAGGAATCGGTAAAAATTAAAGATAAATGTTGAAACCTCAAAAACTGCATAGTCTTAAAATCCGAATAAAATGGCAATATTATTCGAGGGAAAAATAATAGCAGCGAGAATCACCGAGAAAAATGTTTGAGTATACCGAACAAAGAGATTTACGCGCGTCACTCGTGAAATATTTGCGAACGTAATTTTCCATCAGTGTGTAAATTAAGGAAAAAAGGTCAAAATAGTCGTCAATCATTAAACACCTACTTTTATTTAACAATAGCCAATGATATCGAATGACCCTGATTCAACGGATGTCGCGACGTGTGTTCCAAATGTACGTGTACCCGTCATTAATAGGCGGTTCGCGTTGGATTTTCGGTTGCGTCGCTTATACCTTTGCATACCCGAACGTGGTAGGTATAACGGCACACATCTCGACTCGAAGAATCCTAAAAGAAACGAGAAATTCTTTTTCTTCACCAAAGGCGCACGCGATTCGCTTTCTTGGACGCTTAATCAGCTCGTCGTGGAAGGAGGAGAGGAAAAAAAACACACACAACTGCGCATGAATGGGAAATTGAAGAAAAGTCAAGGGAACGAGGATGCGTAACGTTGGACGCGGTTATTATCTTCATTACGCAAGGATTTTACTCGGTTACGTGTACTATACAACCTCTTCCGGGTATTGTTTATAAAATTAGGTGAATTACTTTCATTTTTTTACGTATGGTAATTTCTTCTTGGATTTTTTTTTCCTTCATTTTATTTCGAGTGGATGATTGTTTTTTCTGCTCGCGATATCTCCTCGTTAATTGGATCCGTTTGAGTTCCTTTGATTTAATGATATTAATGCACCTGCGTCTATGCGATGAGACGAAAATAGGAAATAATTAATTTTCATCGGAATGACCCACTTATTTTTTTAAAAGAAAATGAAAATTTATTTATCAAATTGTATATACAGGGTGTCAAAAAAGTAACGGAACATCCTTTCATAAATATATACATATATCTATTCTATTATTTTTTTGACATCCTGTATATATATTTTTTTACAAATAAAAAAATATTGCTGTTGACTGTTTACCTGAATATGTTTACCAAGGTATTTGAATGCTACATCACTAGAAGTTATTTAAATTTTACCGTATTGTCTACCAAAATTGAATATCATTTGAATAGTTGAACTAATAGATTTTTAGATAATTATAAATTATCTATATATTATACGTGACTGTAAATATTACTTCCGTATATTCCATTGAACTTTAAAGTTTAACAATACAATTTTATAGAATAAAAACAATTTGTACATAGATAAATAATTTCTATCAATGTGTCAATATCTATGTTTATGTTCATCTTGAGAACAAAAGATTTAAAAACCAGTTTATGGAAATCTTAATCCTTCAATGATATAGGTATAGTACCTTCCGAGTTTAAATGAAATATAATACAATTAAATATGCCACCCCTTTAAATATTTTTTATCAATATTTCTTTATGATTTATTCAAAATTTACATAAAACATTTTTTGCATTTAAAGCTAAGAACCAATCAAATTAATCTTCGATATTTTAGATTCCTGCATAGTACGCGAATCAAAAGTATATCCCTTATTTGGGTTTACTCGAAGATTAAAATTTAGAACTGTATTTTTTATATATAAATGCAATGTAATTTTTAAAATAATTTGTATAAAAATTTTTACACTAATATTTTTACAAATATAGCTTAAACTTTAACATTAATCCAATTTGTCGATCGAATAGTCCAAGATAGTATAATTTCTAAATAGGATTTTTTATTGGTATACAAAATTGTACATCACTGACAATTCGCCAATTTTCCATAATTACTTATGCACTCCGTTATCCACCAATTAATTTATCGAATAACAACTTTGTTTTTTATTTCTTAGTAGCGGTATAAATGACCGGTTAGTGTAACGTTCATTCGATGATAAAATGACGAGTTGATACATAAAATACCAAAAATGTATAAAACATATAAAATACCAAAAAAATACTTACATTATAGTAAAATTATGTTTTCGGTTAACCACACAATGTTTATAATTCATTTAATATTCCAACTGATCCTCTATGCTGTTTTTAACGTAAAAACCTATTTAACTGACTAACCGAACAACTAAAAATATCTGGTTGTATAGTGTGCGTAGGAACCGGAAATTCAAAAACGTTCTACATCGTATTTTCTTTTTCCAAATAATTCCAAATTTATCAATTTTTGAAGAAAATCGCAGTCGTCATGACCAAATTTGTTTTTCACGAGGATATCGTAAAACCTAAATAGCTTTCCAGTGCGCTGCTCTGAGTAAACTTGCATAATCTAGGTTATATACTTTGAATCATCGTTTTAAGAAATTCCCGCTTATATACAGGTATATATAAATATGCTCAACCGGTGTGTCATGCTAATACATCCGTGAAATCTTCCGACATACTGATCGCATTGACTAAAATTCATTTTTTTCCCCCGATTCCTCGCGAACGTGTTTTTCACGCGTTACATTTGAAAATTTACACGCGTTTTGAAAACTACGCTAAAAAAATCTCGTAATACGTACACGCACACACATATTTTCATATTTCAAATAAATCACGCGTTCTCTTAAAGAGAAATTCATGATTGTCATGCATACGTACTCGCGGACGTTAGAAAAATGAATTTAATTCAATTATCAGGTATAATAAGAGCAATAAATAAATTAACCACGCTGAGAGTAGGATACGCATTACATTCGCAACACGCACCAAGTTTCTCCCACAAGGAAGTTTTTTTATTCCGTTTCTAAAAAAAAGTGTTATAATGCTTTATGTTAATATGAACTCGAGACACGCGTACACTCGAATTAAAATAATTTAATGTAAAAGAAAGAAAAAACAAAGTAATATACCACCAATCGTCTGAAAGTGCATGTATATACGAAACCGTTATACGAAACCTACCGATACATCGAGCGCTAAGTGCAAATGTCGTAGCTTGAACTTGAACTCGACCTATACTACAAGAGAAAATATATAGGTATATATGTATATATAGATATATATATGTGTGTATGTGTGTGTACATATCCGGAGTGCTGGGTGAAAGTTTTTATCGTACAGCACGCACGGTAAACAGGCTGTTCCAGAAATAGTTGTTGGATGGCACACCACATTGACAATCGATTTAGTGAATCACTTTCTTCTTACGGTTGACGCCTCTATTACTCCAACGTTTTATTAAACTTATTTGCTTTTATTTGTGCGTCTGTGTGTATTTTGTCGGGCACAAGTGTTACGAAACAATTGCACTGTCAAACAATTGAAAATTCATGGTGATTGAGGAAACGTTCCCGTGATGTAAACGAAATGGGAATGAACTGTAGTTTTCAGGATTACAATGGATGATTATGCGTTTAAGGTAATTAAACGTTTTTTTAAGACAATTACCTGGATCTCGCGTGTCTTCGAATTGTTAGTGATAGGTGTGGATATAACGGATTTGTGTATAGGTATGTCGTTGAAAATTTGTTGGTTATTACCTGGCTTATTTACATTTCAAATTTGAATTTTCATTTGGGTTACGATTGTATAGTTGGTCTAGTTGCACGGTATGCCTAAGTGACAATATCTTCATTAACACTGGTTATATACCAATTGTTATCGGTACATGTAAACTAAATGTTGTAAAGTATATATATATCTTTTGAAAAAGTGACAATAAATCAATTTAATTCTTCGATAAGTGAGAAAAATTTATTAATTTTTTAAATATTTTATTACATAAAAAAATACTGTCAGTAAATACAATAAAACATTTTCTTGACTACAATTTTATATTTTCAAGTACGTTATCTTTTTACAGTTAAAATTATTCTATTCGTAACAAAAATTATTAGTATTAGATTCAAACAATTATTTTTTATGACTATATGAATAAAATATATTATTAAATTACTCTTTCAGAGTATAATTTACTGTGATGGATACTAGGTGAAAAAAGCTTAGGTGAAACAGTACCACATGATCAATGATTCTATTTGATAAATGACTAAAGCAAATAAAAAAATGGTCAAAAATATTTAACAAATGATCAAAAATAGTCGAAAAGTGTTCAAAAGTAATATGAAATTAAAATAGTTAAAAATTAAAATAACAAATATTATTGTTGTGAGAGGGTCAACAAATATATCAAAAAATCGCGATAAAGTATTTAACAATGTTCAATAAATGTTCAAACATAGCCAAGAACTGATTTAAAAAAAACCCAAAAACTTGTCAAAAATAATCAAAAGTAAGACACGATCAAGAATCGTTCAAAAACTATAATAGTATTATATTAAATATGCTGTAATTATTGACTAAGACTGTATTCGTATATAAGTATATAAGAGAATTTAGTGAGGATAGAGAAAGAAACAAGTTGTAAAATAAAAAAAAATCTTCATATAGTGGCAAATGTACCGGAATCTTTCTCAAGTCCGCATAAATAAACGACTTCTCAACAACAATATTTTACTATTTTATGCTACGAAAATGTCAAATTTTATCATTTAAAATTGACCGATAATAAATAAAAATGTTTGTAACATACTGAATCTTTCTACTAACGTATATGTAATTTTGATTATAACGACACATGAGCTTGCGTATATAAAAATCTACGCGTTGCACATTTTTATGGTGTACAAGAGTCACCGTAATTAATGAAATGTCATACTAAGCGATTGATGAATAATTAACAACACTTTACGCATTTATAACGTCAATATATTATACAGAATCTTTTAATTAACCAACCAATTTACGAACCATTAAAAAAAATTATCAATTTCGTTAAATTTTCTAGGTCGCCAGGTTGATTTGAAATTCTGATTTTTAAGAGTATACCCGACTTTACGATGCGAGTGAAAGATAATAAATAGCCAATTCTCTCGTACATGCACTCACAGTTGAATGTTTAAAAATGTCAACAAAGAACTATTAAAACATTAATTTTTTTGTATATATGTATGTACCGTATATATAAAAAAAGACGAGGAAGTAAATTACCATTTGCTTTTCGAAAAGGAAAACGATTCTTCACACTTGAACCTTCACTTACTGGAACTAAATTGCGGTTGCTTTAACCGACCGAAATGTTTGAACATCGACACTTTTACATTTTTTAGAATACACCTATTAAAATTCTGAGTTTCAACGTTTTCGTTAAAGAGTGTATATACAGACGTATCGCGATAAAATATTCAGCACACCCACAATAAGCAAAACCGACGATCAAGAATATTTTAGATAAATTTTTTACAGTAATATCCATGAAAACTCACGTGTCATGTAACAAAAAAGGTCGACCTAATTTTTATCACCATAAAACAAGATGAGTAGTCTACGATAACTATAAGAGTCTCCCCATTACCTTTTCAAGATTTTTTAGTACACAGTGGGTATATAAAATATGCTAAAAAGATCGTTATGCGCATACATTTCGCGACAGGATTATCGGTATTTCGAGCACGGAATAAATAGAGTGTAGATCATTTTAAAAATGTAAATGAAACTCTGTTGGGTATGATCATGCTTCGAAGAATCTGAAATTGATTAAATCCTTTTCTTTTAGATCCTGATTATTCCAAGCAAATAATAGAAATCATACGTATTCTCGACAAGAAAGAAACAGATTATTTCTATTTTTAACTTAAATGAAATTTTTTTATATCGTATAAAGCTATGACGAATTAAATGAAAACAATTTTTTAGTTATCTGCACTTTTATAAATATTTATTGTGTATATTCTCTATATCCGTTCGAAACTCGAGGCATTCTCCAAAATTGAGTCATTACATTTTTTGAGTGAAATTTCACTCGAATTGTGGAAGCTTTTAATCGAAAAAGAAAATTGAGGTTATTTTATGGTTGCGATGTTCACTCTTTAAGTTCGAAATCTAACCCGATGCCGATGCACATGGTATCATCTCTAAACCAGTAATTTTTCACTCGATGAAATTTAGAGAGTACCCCAGTGGAAAACAAATCATTTATGAAACTTTTACCGTTCGTAATTAATGGTCAAAAAATGGTTTCACTTAACCTCAAAGTACTCAATTACTACTGGCTTGAACTGCTACAAACCATGAAGATTCTTTAGGTTATTATTACCTAATTTGGATGAAATACGTTAATCGGTAATTAACAATTTATTTTTGAGTAATATGATTTTTAGTTAATTGCACAAAAATGTGTCATTTCATTAATTATTCAATTTTAATTTTAATTTAAATATGATCTATAATAAGAATAATTTACAGCAGCTTATATGTAAGTAAATTAATTATTTCAACATGCCAATTTTTATGTATTTTTAGGTTATGTCCATATTATTAATTTGGTCATAATAATCATAACTTTTCTACTAATAAAAATTTCTTTACTACTTAATGAATTCACTAACTAAAAAACAATTTTTATTCGTGACAATAAGAAATTTAACTATAATTTAATGCTTCGAGATTAGGATTAGATGTTTTAAGTTTATGACTAGTCTTTATTGACCGAATTTTTAAAATTTACTAATTTTTACCTTAAAAATCGTTTTAATTTCTACGTTGAGAAAAAAAGTTTATTAAAATCGACTATATTTTAGATGATGCATATAATAACCAACATTATTTTTAGATTTTAAGATTGGCCGAAAAATTGCGATAATGAAGCATGTCCGTACATTATTATACAAAATACAGCAATTTTTAATACACCGTTTTTCTGAAGGTACTATAGGAAAATATTGTTATTAAAAATATTTTAACATTGTACCTTTTTTCTTATTAATTCAAATTAATGTATTCAATCGATTTTTAACAAATATTAGCTTAAAATATAAACTAATCATTTTGGCTATTTAAATTAGCACTATAACTTAAGAAAGTTTAATTAATTTTCTAACAGATATAGTGTTATAGATATATGTGTATATGTACATTATCTAACTGTTTAAATAACACTGGAGAAAAAAAAATGAATAATTCTATCACCGATGTTAAAAGTTTATTAAAATCCGGTCACAACCTACCTAACCGATTTAGTAGGTCAATGAAATTCAACGGTTCGTACGCACGACGTTCATTCCCCTCTCACGGTAGGTCTCAGGACCGATGTTTTTCCCCCCATCATTACAGCTGTAACGTCGAATCTTCACCAAACGAAAAGCGCAAGTATATATAGTATTGGCTTTGATTTACGAGTGAGGTGCAATCAAACGATGATTTGGTTCAACTTATTTTTTTTTTATTTTCGAAGCTAATGAACGACAAAGTATGTTTATAGGAATGAGTTTTTTTTGTTTTTAAGTGACATGTATCAGTTACCTTAAAATTGTCCAATCGACATTTGTATAATATATACGTTTTAATTATATCTGTGGTGTGTGCACAATTGTAATGAATAACGGCTCGTAAAACGTTAGATATTAAAATAATACAATGCGGTACTAAATACATTTAATTAACATTTCATAACACTAATAGCATGGTGAAATTGAGGAACAATTACATACCGAGCTTGTTTACATAATTATGCTATTGGAAACAAAATTTAAAGTGAAAAAAGATATATGTAAAAGTTGTAATTATTCGACGCAACGCATCGATACCGTTATCCATCCATCGACGATTCATTGTTAGCATTGTTAGCTTTACAAGTTGTTTTTCTATGTCAAAGACGAGTGTGTTTTTTACTTTAACAAACATTATTTTTATTTTTTTTTAAACAAACATAACCCTACTTTTTTGTTTAAATATATAATATTAATTTTTTATTTCTGTAAAATTTAACTCGTACATGATTTTGTACCTTATTACGAACTTTCTCGGGTTCCTTCAAAATATATATAAGTCGATTATGGCGGGTGGACGACTTTCGAGAACGCGGTTCACCTTTACGAGGACTTTCACACGCAAAAATGCTGGAATTTATCTACTACGATCGGTGTACTCTGGTTTTTTTTTTAATTTTATTGTACAATGGAAGATTTACAATCGCTATTTCACATCGTTCGCAGTGATGTTTTAGAGTGATTTTCAGATTTTTATGTGGGATTATTCTTATTACGATTATTAGCAAATTAAGGTCGATGAACTATAGTGTTCGTCAATTGAAGCTACGAAAAGTTTATTAATTTAGTAATAAAAGTGAAACATGGAAAACAGTGTGATAATTATTATGTAACGTTGGTGAGCTGATTATTGTGTAAACAAAAATTTGTTACTTAAATAATTAATGTTTAACTAATAATTAAAATAAGAATCATTTGTATTATGGTATTATCAATTATCTCTTAAAATAAAAACAAAAAAAAAATAAAGGTTTAATTATCTCTTTGATAACCACAAATAAACTGAGAATCAGATTCAAATTTTTACTATACTTGATAGCAATTTTTATCTAGAACATTTAGATACTTAAAATTATTGATTAATTAAATCAGTGCTTAAAGAAATGTCTCTCTCTCTCTCTCTCTCTCTCTCTCTCTCTGGGTAAGAAATAAAAAAATATATAACCTTTCTTTCAACTACAATTTTGTCCGTTTCTAATAAATATTTCTTAACAGCACACCTGTTCAAAAAAATATTTAATTGATACCACGAAATATTTTATTTTCAGTAAAGATATTCTTTTATACGATAGATGAAGTGATAAAAAATTTCAATAACACAGATCCTGGTAATAATGATAACCGAATTCTTTAAAAAAGACTCGTCATTAACAATCGAGTCTCGCATGTTCCAGTAGCTATCAAAATAGAAAAAAAATTGAATACCGTTAGAAGCTTTGTAAACTAATCAGAGCACTTTCCAATTGTCTCACTGTAACGCACACGTATAACAATATAAATATACATCATCGTCCATTAATTATTGTTTGTTAAAATCGGTTAGCCCATTTGGAAAATCGATATACTTACAAAAAGAAAAATTGTATACATTATATTTATTCGGAATTACAAAATGTACCTGCCGGTGGTTTTCAGGAAAAGTTATTTGTCGTGCTCGACTGGGTAATTGCGAGAATAGTTTCCATCCTCTTAAAAAGATACGCGTACCTGACTTTATCCTCGATCTAGCTAATCGTTAAAGGCCTATTACCCGTTTTTTAATGCTGGTATTTTTCCCAAACCAATTGTGGTATATAGTTTCTCATGGTGATTTTCAATGAGTACTTCTTTTTTTCTATTTAGTCAAATAAATAATTTTCTTTCTTTTTTGCTCGCGTGATGAACTTGGATTGAATAAATAAACGACTGTGTATTAAGGAAATTGTTTAACATTTTATTTATATATATATATATATATATGTTATTTCTATTTTGAACGTATATTACATTTCAAACTTAAGAATAATATACATGTCCATGTCAAATTAGTAGATGAAAATTTTTAAATTATTGATATTCTGCTAGATAAATAAATATTGAGATGCATAATTTAGATATGCAAAAATGTGCATCTTACAAACCAAGATATATATCATTAATATTGGAAATTATAAGATTTTAATGAAATTTTAGTTATAATCATGAATTGAATTTTATTCTACTTTTACTTACCTTAATTCACTAAAGAATCAAATATTTTATTTTTGGCATTGTTCGGCACAAGTCATATCACTGAGAAAAATCACAGATACTATTACTTACATGTACTTTGTGTATACCAAATGGCTTAGTTGGCAAAATTAATAAGATATAAGATATACACTTTATTCTTAATAGCTATTTTTAATTATAATATTTCATTCATTCATTTAAATTACTAGAATGAAGATAATTATTCTATAATATACAATACATATTTATATGAATTATTTCCTCTGGAACTGTTAACCTTGGGAGAAAATTAATATCAACATTTTTTGTTGTTATTGACAAGTAGTAATCTGCTAGTATTTTTTAATTATTTGTAACCATAAAAGTACAAAAGTTCAAAATGGTTGTCAGTTGTTATAGTAAACATGAATTTTCTCAATTTAAGATTAGTTACAATTTTTAAAATACTGATACATTCTACTTTTCATTTACAAAAACAAATATCTCTATGAATTTTCTTCTACTATAAATAGTTCCAGAGAAAAAAATTCGTGAAAGTATTGGTATAATATATCTATATGCAGTTTTTTCTCTGAAACTTAATTTCAGAAGAAAATAGAAAAATTGTAACTTATCTTAAATTGGGAAAGTTCATGTTTATTGGCAACTGACAGACATTTTGAACTTTTTTATTTTTATAGTTACAAATAATTAAAAAATACTGGCAGATCAAAAGGCGCGATAGCCCCTGGCGCAAGTGTAGGCGCGAGAGACATTATATACAGCTAACTAGCCCCCCCAGATTTTTATTTTTTAACCACTTCAATATTACTTATTTATTTTGTGCTATTGGCCACTCATTACTTTCCTTATTGTTAACCCTCACTGTACAACAAGTTTTCTCCGAATTCATTCACGCATAATTAAGAAAATCGATGCTAAAGATATTGCTTGCTGAATTCCTTTTCTCGATTTTTGCTTTTTCCCTTTTTTCGGCTTCCTATGTATATATATGTCTATAGAAAGCAAAAAGAGATAGCGATATGGGAGATGTGTGAGATAGAAAGACAGCGTTGCGTGCCAGCCGGTCAAATAACGCGTACAGAGCTCCCAAAGATTGGCAGGACATTTAGTTTAGAAGTGGCAGCGAGAGGGCGCTATATTATACTGCTACTGTCATCTCAGTACTCTCTGTTGACATGCATTTTGTTTGGTTATAGTTTTATATCAAAGTATAAAGTATTCAACAATTTATTGTGTCAAATTTTTCATTAATTTAATTTTCTGAATTACTCTGATTAAAAATTAATATTTTTAATTTTTTATAATCATAGTAAGGTTGTCGATACAATGCTTTGCACATTGCAGTCAAAGTCACACAAAGTCCACAAATGTGTAAATTAAAATTTGGATACCACTGGAAATCCAGAATTTATTAAAATGTTTTATGATGAAATCGATAAAACCAAAAGTTATGTAGATAGGGCATACATGTTACAAGATTTTCTTTATACATATGGTGAAATTCACTACAGCTCCAGTCATTGAAAATGAATAGTATAATTATTATATTACTCGAGTAACTGGAAAGTCCATCCAAATTATATGCAAGCTATCGTATGTGATGAATTGTTATCAATTGGTTTGTTTTACTTTTATTTGTTTGCCAGAAAGTCTCTTGAGAGGATATATTCATAAAGTAAAATAGAATGTTTACATATATAAAATAGCTTGCGTATAGTCTCAATAGACTTCCCAGTGACTTCAGTATATTGGATATAAATTAATAATTGTTTAAACATGATGAAATTCATAGTACTCGAGTAACTGGAAAGTCCATTCAGATTATATTAGTTTATACTTTTCAATAGAGCAATAGTTCCACTTTCTTCTTTCTTTAAGGGACTGCAATTTTTACTTTTTACCCTATTGTAATATTTTTTATATTTAATAAATAATAAATATTGTACGTTTTATATTTTGCACTGTTCAAAGAGTAATTTTAGTTGTCTAGTCGTTTAAAAGGTGTTGTTTTGGGATTTTTAACATTACTTAAAGAGTAGTAAATTCAACAAATTACTTATTTAAGGTTCAGCTTTTACTCTTTGGGGTTAAGAGTGTGTGAAGAAACTTTTTTAATTTGACTGAATTTTCCTGAACGAAATGTCAGATCCAAATTACACGGATCTACACCTTTCAACATAAATATTATAATTAATATATTAAATAAAAATCTAAAAGAATTCATAAAACAAAAGCAAGGACATAGCGTTTTGATTATTTAAGAAATAACAATAATAATTGAGTAAACATTTTTTAGATGCTAATTATTAGTAAATAAGTCATAAACTTTCAACGCAAACATTGTAATTTTAAATAATCAATTTAAAAATCTGGAAAATTTTCGTTATATTGTTAAAACATTCAGACTAAGCCATTCATTGTTAAGAAATTTTTAAGTTGTAATAATCACAAAATATAAATTAAAAATAGATGGATTTCATTAATCAATAGATAAAGCAAAAAAAATTTTTTGAACATAGTTTATAGGAACAACACGAAAAAAATATCTCACCTTTGCGCTGAAGCGTACAAATTTTTTAGCGACTTTACAATGCGATGGTTATTGTTAATTTATCGAATAAGTATCCTTGAATCATCAAAATAACTTATATATTATAGCTTCTTTGATAAACATAAATATCTTACCATATAGTTTATACATGGCGGGATCTATATGGCCATCGTAAATGTATCAAAAAAGTAAGATGTTCATCCAACGCGTGGTGCAAGTATTATTTTATTTAAAGAGCATAAAAAAGAGAGAAATTACTTTTTATTAGTTATGCAGAAATTAATATTGCACAAATGAATTATTATTATTCTATAAAATTGTGTATCTACTGATGTAAAGCACGGGAAGGATAGACATTGTTTTTTTAAAAAGAATAAAAAAAAAGAAGTTTCCCTTTTATCAGTTTTGTGGAAATTAATTAAAACTTTTTATAGAGTTTAAGCAATATATATAAAAGTTTAATTCAAAGAAATGCAATGTATGGTATATGGTAAAAAATACTTGTCGATTATTTCACTTTGATTTCAGTACTTTCTATTGCAGAAACTTTTTATGGAGTTTAAGCAAAATATAAGTAGAAATAGGATGGGACTAATAATTAAAGATTGTTTTATCAGTAAACATTTTTGAAAGTGTGATTGGAAACCATACTTGCGAATGTTGACACCTTCGTAGAAGGTGTTTTATATAAAGTATACTGTTTAGAGGCACAAATTCAACGTGGAATATTTAATAAATAAATAAAAAATTTCTGTTGATATCTCTAAAATACTTGCCGTTGCTATTTTGATTTCAGTACTTTCAATTCTACTTGTCAATAACAACAAAAACTGTTTGTATAAATTTTGTCCTAAGGTTAATAATTTCAGAGAAAATAATTCATATAAAAATGTATTATATATTATAGAATAATTATCATAATTCTAGTAATTTTAATGAATTAATGAAATATTATAATTAAAAATAGCTATTAAGAATAAAGTGTATATCTTATATCTTATTAATTTTGCCAACTAAGCCATTTGGTATACACAAAGTACATGTAAGTAATAGTATCTGTGATATTTTTTAGTGATATGAATTGTACCGAACAGTGCCAAAAATCAATATAACAAAAGTTTTTTAGTGAATTAACCCTAGTAGAAATCGTATTCCATTAAATAGGTAATAAATAGATATTGTCACGTCCAGACTTGCACCAATTACTATAAAAAATATTACAAGAAGGCAAATGGTTAATAAACCATTCGCGTTCCTTTCGCTCTTGTTTGACTAGGACTAGCCTTACGTCTCCGGGAGTAGCGAGCGAAGTTATTTTGAGAGTAGAGATGCAGGATATAATGTGGGATAAATAAAATAATATGTTTTATTTCGTATTAATTATGCATTATTTATTTAAGTATAATATGCTGTTTTTTTTCTTTAAATGAACACGTGAAACTAAATTATTACAGCTTTTTAATGGGCAAAAACACATAAAATTACACTATTTTATTAACAATTGTATAAAATTATTTAAGTCGAATAACTATTAATTTTATTGAATAAACAAGTGTACGGCGAACACATTAACACATTATAGAATAAAAGATACACAAGGTTTTTTTATTATAAACATTAATAATTGAAATAAGAATTGTTATAAATAAATGCAGGTTTAATTAAAAATTATTGTCGTTTTAAACATGAATTATTGTTAATAAAGTGTATTTCAAACCGCGAATGTTGCAAATTAAATGCAATACAACGTATAATTATTATAAATAAATTGTAATATATAATAATAATTGTTATAAAAGAAAACGGTTGGTTCAGCAATCGAAACAACATAAAATATCAGGTTGCCTTTACGAATAATACAAGCGTATAGATAGCCGAAAAGAATATACCTTAAGTACCCAAATATATAGATATATATATGTATATATATATATATATATATATGTGAGTATATTCGGTGAGGAACGAAGGTCCGCCTTGAACGTGGGTAGCGGTGTCAGATTGCCGTATAATGTCCTGCTAGACCTGCGGGCGTCGACGTTAGATGTGTATGCTGTTGGAGCTCGACGATTTCCAGATGTCGAAGTCGTAGTTCCTCGACTATGGCTTGTAGATGTCAATGATACGTCTCGATTCCTCTTGTGATTTTCAATACGTATTACTTAAAAGTTCAAGTAGCAGAGCCACGCCCTCGGATAAAAATCAAAGAGTTGTCCAGCAGAGCTTCGCCTTGCGAAAGCTTCAGATGAAAATTTAGGAGTGGCTGTGTCTGTTCTGGGTCCTCTTTATATACCCTAAAATCTATGCATCTCTCCTTGTCTTACACTTCTTCCTTGTCTTACACTTTGCCTTATATGGAAATTGTGTAAGTAGTTCTCGATTTTTCTGTGCTTGCACCCGATTGGACCGTTAGATGTGCGTAGTTAAAAATTATCGAATCCCGTGCATTTTCCGTATCGCTTCGTAGTTAATTCGGAGAATTTGCTGTCCCCTCTTTTATTACTGCGACATTATCCAGAGAACGGCTTAATTTATTACTTCCTTCTAATGCTCGAATTTTCTAGTCCATGTTTCCCATCGCCGGTTCTTCTCCGAGCATTGATTTTATAGTGCAGTACAAAAAAAAACTCTTGCGCAACCCTTCATTTCGATCTCACTATCGGTGATCCCGCCTATATGCGTACAGGCTTCGAATAATGTCTTCAACTCTACTTATCCGTCTCTTTTTCGTTTGAAACACTCGTGAAATAATCGGTCCCTTAGCTCTATAAATTATATTTTATATTACTGCATTTACTTAGAACTATTCTTTATCAACCTTATTTCGTTTTTCTCCCACGCCGTAATTTTATTCTAAACTACGCAGTACTTTTTACGAAAAATAATAATATAATTTTTGTCGGGACGCGACAATATTCTAAATAGAATGGTCGGAAAATAAACGAAAAATGTGCCCATTTTTATCCTCCCGGTGAAACGCTTTGTCTCCCAATTTTTAAATATTAAATATTCATACAGGTAGCTCAAAACAAAAGCAAGGGCATAGCGTTTTGATTTTTTAAGAAATAACAATTTTTTGATAATAATTGAGTAAACATTTTTTAGATGCTAATTATTAGTAAATAAGTCATAAACTTTCAACGCAAACATTGTAATTTTAAATAATCAATTAAAAATCTGGAAATTTTCGTTATATTGTTAAAACATTCAGACTAAGCCATTCATTGCTAAGAAATTTTTAAGTTGTAATAATCACAAAATATAAATTAAAATAGATGGATTTCATTAATCAATAGGTAAAGCAAAAAAAATTTTTTGAACATAGTTTATAGGAACAACTCGAAAAAAATATCTCACTTTTGCGCTGAAGCGTACAAATTTTTTAGCGACTTTACAATGCGATGGTTATTGTTAATTTATCGAATAAGTATCCTTGAATCATCAAAATAACTTATATATTATAGCTTCTTTGATAAACATAAATATCTACCATATAGTTTATACATGGCGGGATCTATATGGCCATCGTAAATGTATCAAAAAAGTAGTGTTAATCCAACGCGTGGTGCAAGTATTATTTTATTTAAAGAGCATAAAAAAGAGAGAAATTACTTTTTATTAGTTATGCAGAAATTAATATTGCACAAATGAATTATTATTATTCTATAAAATTGTGTATCTACTTATGTAAAGCACGGGAAGGATAGACATTGTTTATTTAAAGAGAAATAAAAAAAGAAGTTTCCTTTTTATCAGTTTTGTGGAAATTAATTAAAACTTTTTATAGAGTTTAAGCAAATATATAAAAGTTTAATTCAAGAAATGCAATGTATGGTATATGGTAAAAATACTTGTCGATTATTTCGCTTTGATTTCAGTACTTTCTATTGCAGAAACTTTTTATGGAGGTTTAAGCAAATATAAGTAGAAATAGGATGGGAGTAATAATTAAAGATTTTTTCATCAGTAAACATTTTTGAAAGTGTGATTGGAAACCATACTGCGAATGTTGACACCTTCGTAGAAGGTATTTATATAAAGTATACTGTTTAGAGGCACAAATTAAACGTGGAATATTTAATAAATAAATAAAAAATTTCTGTCGATATCTCTAAAAATACTTGCCGTTGCTATTTTGATTTCAGTACTTTCAATTCTACTTGTCAATAATAACAAAAACTGTTTGTATAAATTTTCTCCTAAGGTTAATAATTTCAGAGAAAATAATTCATATAAAAATGTATTGTAATTATAGAATAATTATCATAATTCTAGTAATTTTAATGAATTAATGAAATATTATAATTAAAAATAGCTATTAAGAATAAAGTGTATATCTTATATCTTATTAATTTTGCCAACTAAGCCGCTTGGTATACACAAAGTACATGAATAAGTAACAGTATCTGTGATATTTTTAGTGATAGGAATTGTACCCAACAGTGCCAAAAATCAATATACGTAATTTTTTTAGTGAATTAACCCTAGTAGAAATCGTATTCCATTAAATAGTCCCGAACGCTTTGTCTCCCAATTTTAAATATAATAGACTAAAATATAAATTATATTCTGTTTTGAACTAATTTTCAGCTTATAAACATAGATTAAATTTGAGTCTAGTTATGTGCTATTAAATATATATTAAAAATGGACAAGTGAACAATATAATAAACTCGGTTTTATCTACGTAAATACTGGAAATATAACATAAATTAGTTGTAAATCAGACGGAAACATTAAAAACTCATCCGAAACTATAAGAATTTTGAAGTTTACTGTTACCGGAAAGCTGGAAACATTATTGTTTGTCGAATGTTTTGAGGTTATCGTCATTCTTCCAAGTTTAAAAAAATGGGTGGAAAAGCGTTTCATCACAAGGTACTTAATACCAATGTTTTATTCCTAGTTCTTAGATTCAAATTTCTACTAGGAAAGGTAAGTAAAAGTAAAATAAAATTTAATTAATAATTATAATTAAAATTTCATTGAAATCATGTAATTTCCAATCTAAAATGCGAAAGAGCAAAATTTGTATTTTTTGGTTATTAATAGTTCTTGGCATATCTAAGTTATGCATCAAACATTTATTTACATAGCGGATATCAATAATTTAAAAATGTTTATCTGCAGTTTTGTCATGGAATGCTCCATATACTATTATTTTTGTAATTTACAACAAAACAAATATTTTTGCATCTAAGGAAAAAACTAATGTCCAATTTCGTTAAACAACTTACGACAAAATCAAGAATATTATCTTTTGTGATTTTTCTTGCCGCTCGTATCAATACGATGTAACAGATTATGCTGTGAATTACAACTGGTTTATCTAACTTTTTTACAAAACGAACTTTCTAATATTATTGTGGAACGTGGAGTATCTGAAATTAAAATCAAATAAATAATATTTAAGATAAACATCTTGATTTTCTCTTTAAATATTTTTTGATACATCGATAAACGGTTGATAATGATTGTAAAAAATTTATGTTCCTTTTTCTTTATGATAAAGAAAATCATTTTGAGCTAGATATATGATATTCATTTGTATGAGAAAAAATGTGTAATAAAATTTTTTTCTAAAACAATAATCCGAATCTCTGGAAATTGCTACGTCTAAACAAATTAGAGGTTCATAATAATAATAATTTTCAATTTGCTCCTAAAACTAGATCACTTTCGATTTCCGTAAATTACCTTCCAACATTGTACGAACTTGAAAAGCAATCGGTGAGTAACGATATACCATTAACTGAACGACATTTATCATCAAAATCAGAAAAGAAGACTCGATTTATTTCCTTAATTTTTTTTGTACTTTTCTAAGTTATAGGATTTACTAATTCGAGACACGATTGAGAACCGTGCACGTGCCTCGGGTACATCAATCTGCAACTGTTCAACCAGCCACTTGAGGAGCCCATAGAAATAAGAATAAGAAAAGGAAGATAGAGGTGAAGAAGTAGTTAGATTAAAATACGAAAGAAAGAAAGAGAGGGAGAGAAAGGAGCAAGATGACTATAATGACCTTCCTCGACTGTCCGGTGTCGGGGAGTAGGAGGGCCACTGACACACTTGGGACTTGCTTTGCTGCCGGCAGAGCCCGGCTTAGTTCGCGGTTGGAGATCGTACGGATCACTCGCGCGTCTCTCGTACTTTGGTATCATCTTTTTTTTTCCTTGTTCATCTTCTCTTGCGTGAAGATGACAAGGTGACGAGGATCCGGTGCGTGTCGTGTGATGTTTATTCACCGGGTGGTTAGTGCGCATGCGCACCTACGAACCGGATGTTCATTTGGCTTCCATGGATTCCCAAATAGCTTCGGAAAAAGAGCAGCCAGATTTTGGATGAGCTTTTGATATGGAATATTTAACGTGTTAAACTGAGTTTTGGATCATCGTTCAAATTGGCATGAATAGATTTCGAAATTACACGACAGAAAAGATTGTTTGACAAGTCAGAATAACATTCCACATAGTCATTTCCTATCGAATAATATTTGGCTACGTGATCAGCAAATGAACTAGTGAATTCATGTGATGGAACTTAAATTAATTCTAAAGACAATTGTTGTTAGTAAATGTAGATAAAAATGTACAAAGGTGGAGTGTTTTGTTTGTTAGTGATCGTCTCGTTCGCACTCGCCAATGGGGATGTCTTCGATTTTGGTAAGCTTCAAAACATTACGAGTGTGTTTGGCTTCACGCGAAATGAGAGTAGCGACGAATTGTGGCATGGTATCATTAGGGATTGTAGTAAAAAGGTGACGTTCTCGTGTATACAGAAAAATGCCTATACCTACCTCGATCGAACTTTTATTGATCGTGATAATATAACCGTGTTCAACGGTTTAAGTTTGACCAAAAACAATTTAGATTACGATGCTTGCGTTAAAACGGGAATAAACGATAACCTCGTCGAGGACGCAGGTGCCAACGACGAAGGTCGAACAATGAAAGGGAATGGAAATAACGACAACGAAGATGAGGAGGACGAAGAAGAGTATTTATCACCTTTAGAAGAAGTTACCCATGCACTTAGAAAGAAAACAATTAAATTTTTAGCTACCAGGGATTACCAGATACAGCTACCAAGGTATTTTGGTGAAGGCAGTACACTTAAAATAAGCCCGCGTGAAATCGACGAAAACGGGGCTTTGATTAGAGTCGATTTTGGCAATCGAGCAGTCGAAGAACAACAGCAAGGAAGAATTTTCTTCAAAAAAATTAGTAAGCATGAGTCAATTTATTTAAGTGCCGTTAGATGAAACCACGTGGTGATCGTGGTAAATGGTGGTAGTGGTGGTGGTAGTATAGACGATACGTTTGCACTTGACCCACTGGCACACCATACCGGCAATAATATTGAAAGATCTAAAAGCCGGTACGGAAGCGTTCTTAATTAGCATATATTTTATACTTCCTGTTTGACCGGTAACTTATATTCAAATTTATGTTTCGAATATGTATATATACGCATCTATAAAATGACTTTGGATTAACGATCGACTGGTATTTAGTTGTCATTAACTCGGATTAAATTATTGATCGTCGAACCAACGTAAATGTGCGTTCACGATTATTAATAATTAATGAATACGTTAATTATAATTATATTGCTTTAGATGCCACTCGCCGTTTCAGTCATCTAATAATTTAACCAGGATATATTATAATTTTTTTTTTATTATTTTAACGTCGCTCTTTTTATGCTTCCATATATATATATATATATATATATTATAATTTTATTTGTATCATTTGAATTAGTAAATATACCGTATCGAGACTTTACCATCTATAAATATTGGCTTTAATGACAATTGTTAACTCTCCGAATGTTCTAAAGCTAAAAATAACTCTTAAGGCTAAAACTTGATTGAATCGATGACGAGTAAAAATTATATTTTAGTGAATTTAAATTTCAAACGTAACCTCAATTTGTTATCAGTAAATTTTTACTCAATAAATACAGTAACTCTAATGAATTAGAGAATAATTAATACAGAACTCAAAAAATATCATTAAGATAGTATTGCATCATCGTTGTCTTGTATACTAACAAATTTTTTTACGTTTTAGAGAAGCAGATCCAAAACAAACTACTGATGACCCTTCTAATCTTGATACTTCTGATCAAAATAATAAAATTGAAGTTCATGTTCGTCATACCATTTTTGTTCGGCGTTGGTACAGCCAAGAAACTGTTTCTCAAGCTGCTGCTCTTCTTGGTTCCGGCATTCGCTCACGTGTTCAAACTCTGCTCAAGCTATTACAGCAGTCACGCGACCAAGTATCATCATCATCATCACAAGGTAAATTCTCTTGTTGTTCGAAAACTCAACTATCTTCATTTATTCTCAGGTGCATTCTTCGTTTTTCTTTTATTGTTATTTTTTCTTAACGACACAATTTTGTGTATGTATGCATGGAATCCATTGCTTAAGGGGTCAAGCCTGGGTTAACTGCTCAAAAAATCGATTTTTTTTTTATTAACTTTTTTTAAAGTATTTCTTACATAAAACATTATCCCAAAATTTGAAAAAAAAACAAAAAATTTTTTCGCAAGTTATAATTGAAATAAAGTAAGCATCAATAGACATTATTTCTCTAAAATTATTTTTGCAAAAAAAGACATTTTATTTTAATTTAACTAAAATAATAATTGCGAGGTTTTCGACGTTTACATACAAGTATATTAAACGAAGCAACTATCAAGCGTAGAGTTTGGTAAAGTAGAAATCTACTTTACCATACGATTCAAATTTAATAGTTAATAAATAAATGATTCTTTTTACTCTAATATACTGCACAAATACGTACAGTTCTATTTGAAGTAAATATTGCCTGCATTGATAAAGAATTTACATTATTTTAGTAAATACTCAGTGGATTTTAAATTAAAAGTATATTTTTAACTTTAAATTTTATTAGTTTTAAGAAATTAATTATAAGCTTATACAAAAAACGAGCAGTAAAACAAATGCCAGACTCAAGTAACAGAATACCTGGTACATCTGCTCATAAAAAAATTATCAACATCAGTAAAATCCAACTACGATGCACTTCCATCAACATTGATCCAGATCAAGTAAAAAGTTAAAAACTGATACCATTGAAGAAAGTAGCACAGAAAATAAAATTATAGATATATCACTACTTTTCCCAACATTAGAAGAATTTTTAGTTTGTCAGAATTGTCATGGTACAGTTAAATTTTCTGAAGTTGATGTGAGAGGTTTGGGAAGTAAAATAACAATTGCGAGGTTTTCGACGTTTACATACAAGTATATTAAACGAAGCAACTATCAAGCGTAGAGTTTGGTAAAGTAGAAATCTACTTTACCATACGATTCAAATTTAATAGTTAATAAATAAATGATTCTTTTTACTCTAATATACTGCACAAATACGTACAGTTCTATTTGAAGTAAATATTGCCTGCACAAACGAGCAGTAAAACAAATGCCAGACTCAAGTAACAGAATACCTGGTACATCTGCTTATAAAAAAATTATCAACATCAGTAAAATCCAACTACGATGCACTTCCATCAACATTGATCCAGATCAAGTAAAAAGTTAAAAACTGATACCATTGAAGAAAGTAGCACAGAAAATAAAATTATAGATATATCACTACTTTTCCCAACATTAGAGAATTTTTAGTTTGTCAGAATTGTCATGGTACAGTTAAATTTTCTGAAGTTGATGTGAGAGGTTTGGGAAGTAAAATAACAATAACATGTACAAACTGTTTTAAGGTATTTGTTATTGATTCAAGTAGAAAAGTTGGAAAAAAAGTAACGCTTATGAAATAAATAGACGTTAGTGTACACAATGAGAACTCTTGGTCATGGGCATGCTGGTTTAGTTACTTTTTGTGGAAATATGGATTTGCCGAGTCCAGTTTCTCACAGTAATTATGAGATTATTAATACAGAGATAAAAAATGTTTGTAAAGAAGTTGGTAAACAGTCTATGAAAGCAACTGTCAAGCAAGTATATGATTCAACAAGTCAGAATTGCCATATAAGTGTATCAGGTGATGGTTCTTGGAGGAAGCGAGGATTCAATTCTCTTCAAGGTGTTGATACTGCATGAGAATGAAAAAGTAATTGACGTTCCTCCAAAGCAATATTTTTGCAGAGCATGTGAATTGCGACCAGAAGAAGAAACAAAAGAATATAGAGAGTGGTACTTTACGGCATGAAATATACTAATTATATTGGAGGTTTGAAACACTTTCACAAATAAGTACTCATAAAATAACTTCAACCACATAATATCGCACTAAGCACAAATACACTGAGCATAACAAAACACTTATTTATAATTTTATCTGTATTCTGCAAATATTGTATATCTAAGTGTTGACACATTGGTTATGCTGAAATGGAGAAACAAAGAATCAATTTCTTGACATAAACAAAATATAAATTTAAGGTTATGCAAATACTTATCTGATATAATTTGTTCATGCAGTTTTATAAACCACTAGTTTTTTTTACTTATTTTATTTAGATATTGTATAATATAATATATATAATATATAATTCTACTTGATATTATAATAGCTTAAAACTGAACTACAAACGTGTGGCTGGTGCACACTTCCATTAGCAGCTGTAACACTATATATGCCTCTCTCTTTCTCTATCACGTGACAAGGCAATCCGAAAAATCAATAATTTTATGGAAGACTTGTCATGTGAGAGAGAGAGAAAGAGATATTGTACACAACTGTCAAACAGTATTTGTTTTTACTCCATTCTTTACATACTTTTAATTAAATTTAATGCTTATAATAAAAATTATAATCATATAATATAATATAATAATCATAGTATAAATATTATTATATAAAATAGTCATAAACTATATATAAAATAATCATGTATTAATATTCAATAATAGCTAAGTATTCTTTTAGTTTTAAAAAATTTTATTCCTCTTTTTATAAAGAAACTGATTCTTGAAGTTGACTTTCTGTTATTTTAGATAATACATGTATATTAAAAAAATATACTGAGTATTATATTAATAAAACCAGAAAAACGTCACTATAAACCTATTAAATATACATATTATTAAGATTACACATACAAATTGTACGATACCTGAAGAATATGGTATTAGAATTATAAAATAAGTAAAACTTTAAATCTAATAAGTGAAACTTTAAATGCATTTATCTCATTAATGCTTTTTTAATGATTTTAGCTTACTTGCCGCAGGATATTTCAGAGCCAGGTTGATGAATCACTTTGAAATTTTGGGGAAACTTTTAAAATATATATTTCTACGGACTTATGTTGCCCAATTTTCAAAAAGATAAGTTTTAGGTGAATGTTATGTACGTATACGTACATAACATTCACTATTTTTCTTGTTATTATCAACTTTTATATTTAATACATTGTTATTAATTTTTTTTCAGAAAAGGAAAAACGTAAGTCTGTAAACGTATATTCCATGAATATTTTAAGCCTTATTAGACATTAAAAGATGCATTCAATGCTTCAATATCCTACGGCAACTGCAAAAATTAATCAATTTTTTAATATCATTATAAGTTTAATAACCAGGATTAAAAATGCATTATAAACATTTTTTATATTGATAAATATAATGTATAATACATATATTATATAAAAAAAATTAATATGTGAGAAGAATTCAGAAAAACGTCACTATAAACCTATTAAATATACATATTATTAAGATTACACATACAATTGTACGATACCTGAAGAATATGGTATTAGAATTATAAAATAAGTAAAACTTTAAATCTAATAAGTGAAACTTTAAATGCATTTATCTCATTAATGCTTTTTTAATGATTTTAGCTTACTTGCCGCAGGATATTTCAGAGCCAGGTTGATGAATCACTTTGAAATTTTGGGGAAACTTTTAAAATATATATTTCTACGGACTTATGTTGCCCAATTTTCAAAAAGATAAGTTTAGGTGAATGTTATGTACGTATACGTACATAACATTCACTATTTTTCTTGTTATTATCAACTTTTATATTTAATACATTGTTATTAATTTTTTTTCAGAAAAGGAAAAACGTAAGTCTGTAAACGTATATTCCATGAATATTTTAAGCCTTATTAGACATTAAAAGATGCATTCAATGCTTCAATATCCTACGGCAACTGCAAAAATTAATCAATTTTTTAATATCATTATAAGTTTAATAACCAGGATTAAAAATGCATTATAAACATTTTTTATATTGATAAATATAATGTATAATACATATATATTATATAAAAAAAATTAATATGTGAGAAGAATTAAAAAAAAAAAAATTATTCTAATAATAATTATTTATTTATTGAAAACATTTAACCCAGGCTTGACCCCTTAAAAGGCTAGCAGAAAAGTGGCAGTAAACCTGGAAACGAGTGCGGTAAAATAAAAGTGAACGACGTGAGAAATCTGCGTTATTATCCATCTTGTACAGTTACGAATATTTAAAAGTATGATGTAATAAACATCGAAGCGACCATCCAATAACGATCGATCCTAATATTTTCTAACGGATTTGTACCAAATTATACAGATTTAAGTGTGACATGAATATTATTTTTTAACGTCGATAGATACATTCTTTTGTACCGCAGTGTTTTAAAAATTATTGCTAACAGTGTGCACGATTAGTAAATGGTGTAATTTCTTAATAACAGTTATTTATACAGGTAATCATAGTATATATATATTAGGAAAAATTCAAATAAACCGAAAGAGAACTTACGATGTCGATAATACGATTTATCAAACGATTGATTGACGTATTAAGCATTGGACGATTAATAGTTTTAATATGATAAATATGCTGATTAATTATTGGTATTAAAGATTAATTATTTGGTTGTCTATAAAAGAACTTTTTTAATTTCTGGACAAGTAGGTCGTACGTGACTTTTCTATTCTTACTTTTAACATATACTATTTAATTAATAGTATACATAATAGTTGTAATTTGTAATATTATTTGTAATATTAGTCATTATTTATGATATTAGTTTATTAGTTTACTAAAAGAATGTGCTGAGAGTGTAAAGGTCATAAGTGTTAAATCATAATTTACCGTTTACTTTAAATAGTGAAATTTCGTTTTTCTCTTTAATTACTTTGCTAAAATTTGGCGACTTTTAATGTTTTGAGGTTCGGTTATTATTACCATTTTGATATTGTTTCCATTTTTACTAGGTTCGTAATAAATTATAAATAGAGACATTGATAAAAATCATTTAAAATTTGTTTTATAAATTAATTTTTCTGCAAAAAATTTGTTTGTTTAGTCTAGTCATTACCTTTTCGCCAGCCAAGCGATGACATGTAATACATGCGAATTTAAATATAACATGTTTTAATTTTATTAAAAATGCCATAACTCGGCTCAAGAAGCTCGTCCATAAACCCGTCGGGGGTCAAAAGAAAGATAATTTTGTTAACTACAAGAAAAATTTTGGTTCATTAAAAAATATTTTATCGTACATTCCTTTTTTTGTATTTTAGACTTATTATGGTTTTAAAGTATAATAAAAGTGATACTTAATGTATCTACAAAAATTTATATGATTTTCTCCATTTAACATATATAACAAAAAGTTGATAGTTTTTGAGTTAAAAATTGTTAAAAATGTTAAAAATGCTTATTTTTTAAATAATTTCAATTTTTGACTGTCTATAACATTGTACCAATATGAGATAAAAATCCAAAAAATTTCGTTTACTTTCTTCAAATGATTTTCTGTAGGTTGCAACTATTTAAAACAATACTTATTTTTTGTCCGGATCACTTGACGTGGAATCTCCCATATATATATTTATATATACAGTACCGTCCATAAATTCAGAATCATTTGTAAATTTTCCATTTAAGTGTATATATTTTCTGTAGGTATTTTCTTCATCTTTAAGCTGAAATAACTTAGAATTACACGAGTTAATTTTAGAAAAAACAATCTGATTAAACAATACTTTTCGATTTTAGATGAAAACTACATTTTTGTATATAATTTATGGTAGTAATTTTGAGTAGAGGAAAGGGCATGGGTAAGTATGGGTAAATTTACGTTCACCGTTCGCGGGTATTATTGCCATAAAATATTAGTTGTAGAAATTATCGATCTCTCTGAGTCATGTGGTGAATAGAAATAATTAACACGCATTTCTTTTGCTTAAAACTATTGTCATAAAATTTTTTCACCTGCGGTGACCATATTGAGTATTTCAAGTATATTTATATATGTAAATTTGTATTATGTTCATATAGATGCAATGTAAATGCATGTAATGGATATTCTCTTTTTATAATTAATGTGAGAATTTTAAAAGTATTGTACTCACAAATGCAATATCTTTGTTTGAATTAGCAAACAATGAAATTGATGCATCCCCATTGTGTATATCGTAAATTACTATTTGTTAGTGTACCTAAAATTTGTTCTAACGGAGTGCAAATTGTTAACCTGAATTTTGAATGGTAATACAATCACATTCAGTGTTTAAATTATTCAGTTTTGAATTTTGTTAATGTATAATTATGAAATTAATTTTATTGAAAATTAATATGAATATATTTATAATAACTTTTTCGATTTCAGATTGCCCATCACCATCATCACATTCCAGTACCGGTACCTGTCCAATATTCAAAACCTGTTTACTATGATCATCCACCATCGTCCCATGGATCATCGAGTCCACCATACATACTGGACGAAGATTTTCCTGGGTTCGATTACGCTCATCCACACATTCAGTATCGCAAAGACATCGAAGAATTGAAAGAATGGGGCATCGAACCATACGACGAACCATATGACCAAGTAGCACCACAATCCGGTGTGGTTCATCCTGCGCAAATGAATTCAAAACCAGGTTCGAAATTCCCTGGTCCGTTTGGAATACCACCGCAGTATGCAGCCAATGCGAAACCAATTGGATTCCTCGATAAAATGCCACCACCACCACCAAATCATCATCATCATCCTCAGAGTCTTGCGTATGCCGGTTATGGACCACCGATCCCACCACCGGTTAACAGGCCACCACAACCACCGCCATCTTTACCTATAGGTGTTGTCGCAGCACCGAATTTTGTACCACCTAAACCACCGGTGTCTCAAACATCGAAACAGCCAACGAATTTCGCTGGTGCTTTTCCGCCACAGCAAGAGCCGCGTCCTGTTTTTAATCAGCAACGAAATGATTTACAGCAACAGGCTTCTGTACCGGCTCCTGCAGGTAGTAAAATATACAATTACGAGTTATTTTATTAATTTATTCGTTCGCCACAAAAACCCAAAGAAAAATATGAAACTGTTTTAGTAGAATTTTGATCATTTTCAATGTTCAGACTTTAAAAAGTACTTTTCTTTCGTTGTTAACAAGGCTGGTCCTAATCATATTTAAAAAAAAGAGTTTAACTTATACGTTAAAAAATTGGTGTCAATTTTACAATAATCACATATAATTTTTTCGTTGACTAATGTTTTTATAATATTATATGAATCAATAATCCGTTTGTTTCCGATACAAATGTAAAGAAACGTCGCGTAAATACGTTAACGTTGGAACGAAGCTTTTTAAGTCGATCATAAAGTCAGTTAGTAAACTAATTTAAATATCGAAATTAAATGATTTTCAACGAATGAATGTCCGATATCTTTTAGATTATGCAGTCAGATATAGTTGATATACTCAACTAGAAAGATGGTAGAAAATATTTTAGTTAATGAAATATTAAATATCTTTCATAATTATGAATAACTGTTATCTAAGTACATATAAACGTAAACATACAATAAATTACTAAATAATATATGTATATAGCAGAAGTCAAAGTATTTTTGTAACGTTTTGTTTTTAGCCAAAAACTATCCTGTTGACCGAAAAAAAAACCAATAGTTTTAATCAATGATTAAAAAATATGTTTGCTAACCTCCAAATGCTATTATTCCTCGTGATTTCTAGGCGAATCGTAACAAAAATCAAATATTTATAAAACATGTTTTTAGTTAATACTAATCGTTTGAACCGAATGCTGAACATTAAGTTCGTATTTAATGACCAAAAAATGATTTTAACTAACCTCAAAATGCTCAATTTCTGCTAGGATAATTACTAAATTGTAAAACGATAAAGAGAAGTTTTTTCAGTTTACGATATTCTATGTATTTTTAATATTTAAATGAGTTTCAACGAATGAATGTCCGATATCTTTTAGATTATGCAGTCAGATATAGTTGATATACTCAACTAGAAAGATGGTAGAAAATATTTTAGTTAATGAAATATTAAATATCTTTCATAATTATGAATAACTGTTATCTAAGTACATATAAACGTAAACATACAATAAATTACTAAATAATATACCCATATACCGTCACATACCCAATTGTTGATCAATTAAGGTAAATCTGTACGTTCATAGAATAATTTATGTTAAAAAAGCTAATAATTGTATATATTTAGACGGATACAGAAAGTATAAGTATTAAACTTCCTTTTAGCCATCTCAGAAAAATAAAATAGGTGCTATTTTAAAGTAAGCAACAATCTAAGAAAAAAAAGCGGGAAGTACCAATTTTGATCAGTAAATTTTCGGTACATATACCACTTTCTATTTAAGTCTACTAAACAATTATTGATTGTTTAACCTTCAAATTAAAAACCAATAAGTTTTTAATCAATGATTAAAAAATATGTTTGCCTAACCTCCAAATGCTTATTAATTCCTCGTGGATTTCTAGGGCATCGTAACAAAAATCAAAATATTTATAAAACATGTTTTTAGTTAATACTAATCGTTTGAACCGAATGCTGAACATTAAGTTCGTATTTAATGACCAAAAAATGATTTTAACTAACCTCAAAATGCTCAATTTCTGCTAGGATAATTACTAAATTGTAAAACGATAAAGAGAAGTTTTTTCAGTTTACGACTTTTATTCTATATAAAAATAGAACTATGTATTCTGACATACAGTAAAGAAAGTAAAAAAACGGATATTTTTAGGCAGGAAAACGTTTATAAGAAATGTATTTTTAATATTTAAATGAGTTTACCAACTATATTACCGATCGACTAAAAAATGATCGCACCGACGTTAATGAGTTAAAATACAATTACTTTAGTTAACATCTATATATTATTATTAAGGTGTTGCTTGCAAATAAATGAAATTTCGAATTATAAAATGTTTATTACCAACAAAACTTGTGCCATCGTAATAACAGACACAAATTCACCTAAATTAATTACTTTATAAATATACAATAAGGTCTAGATATCAGTACAGTTATAAAACTGTTTTCTTTTCCTTCTCTACAGTTACGAAACAATTTATTTACCCACAAATCGTTATAAGAAAATCAAATACAATAGCCATTAATGTAAGAATAATGTATAACACGCAGGGTATTTTCCAAATTATAATTTAAAATAATAATATATTGTTATGTGAATCCTATAAAAAAAAACATTTATTATTGTATGACGATTAAACGATTAAACGTAAAATAAATATTTCAGTACCAGTAGCACCAACTCGAAAATCTTACGACGATGATTTCTACGGACCAATTGTCGAGAGGCTGGACGACATCTTCGGTCAACTGAGGTTCCTCGAAGAAAACTGCCGTGAGAGGCTCGTCTGCAGTATGTACAAGAATCCAGCGCTCTATTCACCTCACAGTAATCTCGTCTCGAACGAGTTGTCTAGGTACGGCAGACGCACACTCATACACGCACACACGATAATTACACCACTTTATAATTTCCTTTTACGCTTTATGGCCTGTGTGAAAATTTCAAAGCGGGACTTGTTACGTGATGGTATATAACATCCGGATGAGCGCGTTGTTCGCGAAAATTTTGATGCTACTCCGCAATGGTGAATTTAATTGAATGGCGTGATAAAATTTAATATTCTTATCGTAAAACACTGTAATATCTTGAATTCCGTTAAATTCTCGGTTAAATATCAATATTCATATTTGGAATTACGGCGATCGTTGAGAATTAATATCTTAATTGATATAACACTCTTACTGTGAATTTGAATTAATCTTGAAAATTGTTGTAAAATTGATTAATCGTTGATTTAAAAGATTCATTCGTTTAAACTATCCTTATCTTAAATATAAATTTTGTGTATTGAAATTAATAACATATTTATTAAGACTGAAAAAATTTTAATTTAAAGATAGATACTTGACGAACTGTTAAATGTTAGACGACGTTCAAAATTTGAAAAATTTTTTTAAAAAATAATTATGATTATTGTTAATGGTTTATAAGGATCGTATTTGACTATATATTATGTTTTTGTATATGGTGGTATCAAGAATCTTAATGGTTATCCACGGCTACCACTCCTGTTCATAAAACAAAAAATTACCATTTTTAAATCAAGATAAAGAATTTTATAATTGGACGTTAAAATTACATAATTATAATTTCAAGTGCGAGTTGTTTCATCTTCTCAAAGTAAACAAAATTAACCGGAGTAAATGTGTAAGAATAACGACGTTACGTAACTAGAAAATGAATTTAAACCGTTGTTACAGTTAAAAGTTCTAAATCGAGGTATTTAAATTATGCAGTAACAGTGTAATCAATCTTAAAAAAATTTTTATTTTTTTTTTAAGTCAAAACTGAAATGATTTTTCAGAGGCATGAACTAGCGATTTTTGAAAATCGGTTGCTCCTATCTACATGTACGATACTGCTATTTTTAATATTGAAACATTGCAAATCGTTATAAATCATCTACGAAAATACAACTCAGAAAAATAGAAATAACTAAACAATGTAATTAAAAATACGAGTTTAGAGAGGGTACGAAGAATGTCTGCAATGATGCGTAACGGAAAGAAATTTTTTCTCCCTTATCTACTGGCCGTAAATCAAAATGAGTCTCTTGTGTTTATATTGTTGTCCTAGGTAAATATCACCCAAGGCAATGCATGATCAAAAAAAAAAGAAAAATAGGATTATAATTTAACCACGCCTATCCGTTGGGATTCTGGATTTCTGGATCAGACGGAGAAAGGCGTTTCACGCGTTGGGCTAAAACGCGCGCTTACCGCCCAATTGGGTCACGAAGTCAGCCACTGCGTTCTCTCTCTCTCTCTCTCTCTCTGTTTCCTCATTCTTCCTCTCGGATTCCATCATCTTCTTTTTCATTGAACCACTTGGTGTATATACGTATCCTCTCGCTTTTTTTTTCCTCTCTTCCGCTTCAAGGGTAATCAATCCTCGACGATTCGTTGACCGATACACTTTTACCGCATATATATATATATATACACACACCGATGACGTGGGATTCTACACGTCGGTGCATCGTCCCGTAATTAACATCGAGTTAGTTCCGGGTTCTCCAGGTACACGAAGTTTATACGTTCTCCATTGTACGATATATTATTTTTTTTCTTTATCTTGTTGATTGCGTTTCGATTGTTAGCCATTACACTTTTTCTGTCGATCAGTTTATTCACTCGCGGCCGACAGCAAATCGTCCCGGTAGTATACCTACTTATATACCAATGAAAATATCGGAAATTATAACCAATACGTTTATGTATGTATATGAAGCTGTACATTATGAAATATAATTGAAGATCGTAAATGTGTAATTTAAATATAAACCTAAACATTTCGAGTATTACATTGTGTAATATACAAGAAACTTATTATTACAAGATACGTATTTACCGCAGTTAAATATTTCATAGGATATCATGTATTTACATGGAAAATAGGTCTATTAGAAAATTTTCACTGTCGTTTCTCTCTTCCTCTTCTTATATTCATATTTTCGCTTTTTGCTCATTTATTGCCACACTTAAGCGTTATTTCCGTCATCGTTAGTTCTACGTTATTGCTTTCTGTGACAATATTTTAGTTTCTCTTCTCCCTTTGGTGTTAACTATTGCCGAAACGAGGACACGGCTTTTAACAATTCCGCATCTCTGCGAAATTCGCTGTTAAACCGAATGAAGTGCATACTTTCAAAAAATTAAGAATGTATTTATAGGTTATTCGGTAAATAAATTTATTCAATGGGTAAATGTAGCATTAAGGATATGTCAAATTCGTTATGTTACCATCCAAGTTATTTACCGACTGAGAATCACTGTTTTTACATATACATTGTCAATTTATATTACAATTTAAGGAAAGTGTTGCGGACATTGATCTAGGGGATCAAGGTATCAATTGATCAATCAGATTAATCGTTATAAAATTTAACAATCGACTAAAGTATTTAAAACGATTAATCTGCGGTGATAAGGTTGTTAACTTTCAAACTTTACACAATCATTGATTGTATCGTAACAAAGGACAACTTTCCCGTAATATTTCTTAATGTTTACTTAAAAATAATAATTTTTGTAAAAGCAATACGTTTCTGTCAATTATTTTTATCGCTGAAAATTTGAGTTATTGATTAGATTTATCATCACATGAAATTCAGCTAATTAGTATAATTGTCATGATGCAATCATATTTATTGTATAATTTTTTCCTATTACATAATTTTTTTATCTCAAGATAAATATGGAATGAAAAACTATTTTTATTGTATACAAATTACGCCATCATAGCAAAATGATGCAGCAAGGTGTGTTCTAAACTTTCATCCTCCCTAAATTATCGACAAATATCGCAATAAATTAAAAATAATTAATAAAGGGCATCGATTTTAAAGTTTTTAACAGGTTTATTGCCCTTCATCTTTTATCAAACTCCTGGCTGGAAAATTCATAAAAATTTCTATATAACAATTAGTTTTGTAAAATTTAATTATGACAGTGTCGTCTAACACTTCCATTCGACGTCACTATAGATATAAAATGAATATCTTCTTTATTAATTAATACAAACATCAGAAAAAACTTCAGAGCTAATCTTGAATTCGAGTAGAGCGTCGTTAATTAACCATTTATATATACAAGTTAAATATGAATTTTCTGAATCGTGTGTGAATAAATAAAAATAAATAAACATAAGATATACACATTGTAATTAATATAAATTAATTAATTTCTTTAAAATTTCAGGGATCCGCAAGAATTGCAGCAAGGCAATTCAGCATCTGCATCCAGTCAACGATTTCACCGATACCTCAATGCCGCTCGATTAGGTCAAGACGGTGGCGATTGTTTACGAGCTTTCCAGTGTAGTATCAACACCGAATAGTAAACTTAACACGAGCCAACGTCAGTGGAGAAAAAAATAATGAACAGTTCATTGAACAACAAAATTTTTCTCTGCGTTGTTGTAAAATGCATCTAAGATTCGTTCGATATCTCTCGTACATTAAAAAAAGAAATTTTATTTATTTATTACACGATATTGGTTTATGTTATGTTTTTTTTTTCTCATCCGAGGGATCAATTGATTACGAATTTTAGATTATCGTTAAAAACATTATATTTATTAATCTAGAGGAAGTTACGCGTAGAATCCGTAAGTACATGAATCTCGAATCAAATATAATTTAGAAGAAAAAACTAAGCTGTGCATCAAAAAAAGAAAAATGTTAATTATAATTGTACTTATCGAAATTTTATAATCACTGTCAACGACGATCTCTCTTGTGAAATCTACCAGGACACGGAGAACAATTGTATTAAAAATTACCGTAATTTTTAATAAAGGAATCATATATAGAAAGACAAAGTAAAAAAAATTAGTATATTAAATGAATTTTAGGTAAAATTATAAATACAAATTTTACTATATTTTCTACTAATTTTTTAGATTTTGACAGTGTAAAAATGATTTCATTAGTAAAGACTAGGGTAATTTTTAAACATGCATTTGCCTCCGTGCAGTTGCTCGTCTTATACGAATGAATTTGCTTAAGAGCATTATTGAACTCGAATGAAAAAGCGTTATAATGTTAAGTAATTTATTTATTTATTTTATTTATTATATTAATCGATATTTATACCTGTAAATTACATCAAACTGATAATTAAACTTCTGGGTGCCATTCCCACATCTGTTGACACTTGGATTGTATCCAAGTCGCAAAGGAGGAAACGGGTGAAGATATTTTTATGAAAAAAATATGAAGAAAATGTAGTTGAAAATGCAATGATGCTTTCTAATATGGAGGCGTTGTCATATTGTATGTTATAAATACATGTTGTTAAATAATATTTTTGTGTGCGTTGTTGCTTATTGTACTATATAAAATTGGCTACGCCAACGGATAATTGTATATTAACTTACATTAATTAAATTATTAATTTCTGTTTTTAATTCATTTTTTAATTATCCTTTCTTACGATTTTTTTATGGAAATAAGAAAAAATTGTCTTCTATGAATACTTTTTATAACTCAAATTATTTTAAAAGTGTGCCAAGTAAGTATAACGCATATTCGTCGTTAATCATTGATAAATTAATTATCATTATTAATTTAACGATAATTGTTAATTAATTTCAAAGTGTAAGCATGAAAAGATTGTTTATAAACTTAAGTGAATTCAATATTTTATCTAATCTGAACGATTATTTTGCAAAATTAAAGAATCTCTTGATTACTTAGAAAACATAAAGTGTAAAAATTAGTAAAATTATCAAGGAAATTTTCAACAAATTAGTTTTTTGGTGTATATTCATTAATAATTTTTAATTTATCATTTTCAGATTTAGAATCACGAAATTTGTATTTCTAATATGCTAATGAAACTTTTATCGATGATATAAGTAAACAATTTAATAAAAAATAGTAATAAAATAGTAAAATTATATTATATAACAATGACAATATTACAAAAATAAACGACAAAAACAGAGAAAAGATACATTATGTAATTTTTAATTATAATCATGTCAATTCAATATTCCCATAAAAAACTTTTTAATTTGGCAGTCATTAAAAATTATTTAGAATATACACTTCAAATAAAAGTAACATATTAATTGTTTATTATTGTTATTATTATTATTATTACTGCCATAATTGCTATCGACGTTTTAAAAACTACACATGAAAAGACAGAGCTAATAATGTACGGATCTGCATGACCGACGATCAAACAAGTGTGCGAGATGATAATTTGGTTTCTCACTAGATAAACGTCACTTGGTTCATTTACCATTGAGATGGGTAAAAGCGTTTGACTGGAAAACTGACCAACCATAACTATGGAGGGAATATGCGTTAGAAAGTGTTACTAATGGGCAACTGTGTTAAAGATTCGTGAACCATTAGCTTTCCAGGTCGCCATATTTATATCATCATTTCATGTCCACTTCGTCCATAATTTTGAATAATTAGACATGCGTGTGCCTTAATTTGTAATCATTTAGGAATAATAGTAAATAAACAAATTCAATGTTTTTGTTGATCTTATCTATTTTGCATGTGAACAGAAGGCTTACGTTTGTGTAACCTTTTTAAATGATAATAAAAAGTGCTTTTTATTTAATTTTGAAAAAATTTACATGTATTATCAAAAAAAAAAATCTATAAAGGTATAACCATTTATAATTCGACAAGCATGCTATATAGCGTAGAAATGATTTCATGTTCAAATCATGGCAAAATATTTACTTGTATAATCTTGGCAAAATCCTGGCAAAATCGTGTAAAAATCGCGGTTAATGAGCAAATCCACGATTTTACTAGTTTTGTGTGCGGTAATTCACGCAGATTCAATCATGTGACGCCCTATAGACTGAAGCTGGGCTGGTTATCGGTGGAGTCGAAGCGTCTGTTTTTCATCAGTTCATTATCACTTAGTATTACCTATCAGATCACTTCATTAGAATCAATAGCCCATCTCAACAGCTTTAAGTCATTTCTTTTCAAAAATTTGTTTCGTCTTGACTCCATAGCGTAAGAAGAAAGGGTGGAAAACAAAAACTTAGTCCGTCCCCAAATCAGCGAAGTCAGTATTACACAGCATTAAGGAGATGTGAACCCATTAAAACAGAATCATTATTTATTTTTTCTTAAGCGAACAGTATACTTTATCGAAAAAACGCTTTGTAACGGTGTTGTATTTATATTAAAGATAGTCTATGAATTTTTTCAAATTTTTTTATCAATAAATCAACGAGATTTTTGAGCAGCCGTGCAGAATTGTTTTTAGCTATATATTGCCGACCAAAAAATGGTTATTTCTATATAATTCATGTTAAAGTAATTATTTTAGTTATTTCACTTGTTTATTTTGTCTATTAATTTATTTAATTTGTATTTTTTTATCCCTCGTAAAGATACAACCTTCGAAATTGCTTTATTTTCGTATTGTTATATTGTTTTATTTTATTTTTTATTATCACTTTTTATTTATTTTATATTTATCACTTTTATATAATTGTACCACATTTTTGTAACTAGTGTTTACGGAGTTTTTACCCCATAAAAACCGAATAAACTATCTCTCTCTCTCTCTCTCTCTCTCTCTCTCTCTCTCTCTCTCTCTCTCTTTCAATATCACCGAGCTTTAACAACATTTTAGTGTCCTTGCTTCGCTCGGCGGGTGACAAACTCGATTCGTTCGCGTGCATCACCTCTTTCACGCACTTGTATCGTAGTGTACTATTTACAGTTATTGCATCAAAGTTATTTTAAGCACTTATATGTGTAAGATAAGCGTTTAATCCCAGGATGAAAATCGCTACCCGACCTTAGCAAACACCTGAATCGAACTAAACAATCACGATTCACCTTCCTGATTCAAGTGAATCGGAGGATATGTCAGGATTTGTCGATTCATCTCAATTAAATTGATAAAAAGAATCGCTTATTCATCTTATGAATCTGTACAAATGAAATAAAATCGATTCAAATTAATCGTCAAACTGAATCGCGATTCAGCATCACTATTCAAATGAATCGTATATTTGAATTATGATTCATTTTTCGACTAATTATTGTTTATTGATTATTCATACAGTGCTGTACAAAAGGTAATCAATAGACGTTCATTTACATCGAAATAGTGTGAATTAGAAAATTGAATCGAAAAAATTTGCAGGTCATTCATGAAATCTTTAGACATAACGTCCTTTAAACATATAGGACAGTTTATTAGGGTCTTCATAATGTATTTATCTTTTTAATTCATTTGCTGATTATTTAAATTAGCCGATAATCTAAAAATGCATATTCTTGTGAGAGTTGAGAATAATTTTATGATTTTGCAATTTCGAGTCGAGTGTTTTTCAACACGACGTTCGAAAACGTGATTTCTGTAGATTAATTTTAATCGAGTGTGCACAGAAAATTAGTAAATTTGGATACAAGGAAGAGAAAGGAAATTTCACCTCGATTAAACGTTTTTCAGTTAATCGTATCGAGGGTGAAACGTTTAAAGGAGAAGAAATGTATTTTTCTCTCGAATGTCAAATAATATTTTTTTAACACAACGCGCTCAAAACGTAAATAATAGGAAGGAGAAATGACTGTTTTGTGCCATGAGTGTTAAAATTTTATTTAATAATATCCTCTTTAATTGCATTTATAAAAAATAATTTATTTATATTATTAAAATTTATTTTGTCTGCTTTGCAATTGGAAACTGTTAATATTGTTGTTTCAGCAAGAAGTTAATTTTCCGATATGCCTCTTCTGATTTGAACATTCTAATTTAAATAAATTTAAAATAATTAGGGCTTCTGAATATGACTTTCCTTTGATATTTTACATTATCAAGTGCTCTGTGCCATAAAGTATCCGCTTCAGTTTTCCTAGATCAGACAAAATTTTATATTACGTACATTTTATTGCACTCTAAATAATAATGTTAAGGCGACACCAAAGCCACTTTAGAAATTCAACTTCCCCCTAGTAGAAATCAAGAGAATAAAAATGTTTTCAAAAGTAGAAACTGGCCACTGTAAATGTTTTAAACTTTTTACATTTTTAATGCCTAGGAAATGTCAATTAATTGTCCATAACAAGTGTTAAGAATATGAAATACGAAATGTGAGTGTACTGCGCACCTACTGCGCAGAACAGTATCCACGTTGTATCTTCTACTAGCCACCGACGAGTGGCACTACCGATTGCGTACCGACTCACTCTGTGATGCGACTCCGTTCACACCGGACGTGTTATTCATAACCTTATATTATTATAATAAAGATTATTTCAGTAAAACAGTATTTTATTTAACAGGTTATGGGCCCAGACATTGAATTTTATTAAATAGATCATTGTGTTAATATCTGTCAGCTTTAGTGCGATCGTGCGAAATAGATATATATATATAATTAAAAAATGGAAAGTGATCTAGTGAAAATTGCCAAACTTAAAAATATCGAGAACTGGGGTGTTTGGAAATTTCAAATCAGAGTGTTATTAATTTCCCATGAAGTGTTTGATGTAGTGAACGGAACCGAAAAGAAACCTGTGACTCCTGATAATGATGCAACGCAAGCGACTATAACAAAATACGAAAAGGATTTAAAGGAGTATACAAAAAAGGACGGCATTGCGCAAAAGTTTATTGTCACTTCCATGGAAAGACAACCAATGATGCATATTCTGAGCTGTGAGACTGCAAAAGCTATGTGGGATGAGCTTTCTGCAATATATGAAAGTAAAACGGACACAAGTGTACATGTACTTCAACAAAAATGGTTTAGTTTTAAGAAAGACTCGCATGATGATATAGCCACGCATATTTCGAAGATTAGTGATCTGTGTTACACACTACGAGCGCTGAATGAAGATATTTCGGATAGTATGATGATCACCAAAATTCTCATGACACTTCCGTCAAATTATAACCATTTCCGATCGGCGTGGGATTCAGCAGCTACAGATCAAAAAACAATTGAAAATTTAACATCTAGATTGATTATGGAAGAAACGCGCATGTTAAGCCAAGAAAATTTTGAAAATAACGCCTTTGTAGCTAGAAATTATAAAACACAGAAATTCGTTAATAGAAACATTGAAAATTATAAAACAAGGTCAAATTCGCAGAATTATCGCTCAAAACAACACGATCCTAAAAACGTAAACAAATCAAAACAAGAAGGTTGCTGGAATTGCGGCAAAGCAGGACATAGAAAACACGAGTGCTGGCATCTACCTGGAAATGAGCGTAAATATCATTCAAACAGGCAGCGCACAAACTACAACGACTCGACGGCGACGCAAAATGATGCACTGGTGGGAGAAGTGCTTATTTCACCAGCTGATTCTTCGGACCGATCAACATCGTGGCTTCTCGACTCAGGCGCATCGGGACACATGTGTGATAAGCGTGAATGGTTTGTAACCTACGAACGCATATGCGATAAGCCGATTCGTATAGGTGATGGTCGAATTTTACATGCTGTAGCAAAAGGTAACATAAATATTCTAGCGTATAATGGTTGCAAGTGGGAAAGAAAATTTTTATCTAACGTTCTTCATGTACCGGGTCTTAAATATAATCTTTTTTCAATGGGAGCAGTTCTTCAAAAAAATATGAATTTTGAATCAAATAATACGAAATGTACATTTTTCAAAAATAAAAAGGTTGTAATAATTGGTACTAAAAATGTAAACGAAACGATATTCACTATGAAATTTAAAATTGAACCAACAGAAAAGATGTTAGTTTCTGATCAGAATTTTATTTCTAATGTAAACAATAAAAGTAACTTGCAGTTATGGCATGAGCGTTTAGCGCATCAAAATTACGCGCATGTAAAAATTTGTTTGAGAAACAATAATATAAATATAAAAGATAATTTTAAAGAGACCTTATGCGATGTATGCGTTCTTGGCAAAATGCATCGAGATCCGTTTCCCGCTAGTGAAAATCGAACGTCTAGAGTAGGTGAAATTATACATTCAGATCTTTGTGGTCCAATGGAAGAAAACTCGATAGGAGGCTCACGTTATTTTTTGCAATTTAAGGACGATTTTTCACAATATGTAAGTCTTTATTTTTTGAAAAGTAAAACTGAAGTTAAGCAGTGTTTTATAAATTATATGCAGCGACTCGAAAAAGAAACTCAAATGAAAATTAATATACTTAGAACGGACAATGGTCTGGAATATATAAATAAAGAAATGAACAAAATTTTATTTGCAAAAGGTATTAAGCATCAACGTACTGTAGTTTACACTCCTCAACAGAATGGTAAGGCCGAACGTGAAAATCGCACACTTGTAGAAGCGGCGCGTACGCTGTTAATCTCTAAAAACTTACCGAAAAACTTGTGGGCTGAAGCTGTAAACACAGTCGCGTATGTATTAAACAGGAGTAGAAAAACGGGGATTCAAAATCAAACACCGTACGAACTTTGGCATAAGCGTAAATCTAGTATCAAATATTTTAAAGTTTTCGGGACAGAGGTTTATGTTCATATAGATAAAAGTAATAGAAAAAAGTGGGATCCTAAAGCTAAATTAGGTATTTTTGTTGGATACGATGATTTTACGAAGGGTTTTAGAATTTTAACTTCCGGAAATAAGATAGAAAAACATAGAGATATTGTATTTAAAGATGAGTTTATATATAATAATACAAAATTAAATAACAGTTTTGATTGCGAGTTTTACATTGACACCAATACAATTTATGTTTTAAATCAAACAAATAATAATTTACAGCCTGATATTGCGTTTGCAGTGGGAGTATTAAGTAGATTTAGCGAAAACCCGACTAAAATTCATGTAAACTTTATAAAGCGAATACTTAAGTATGTAAAAGGAACTTTGGATTATGGTTTAATATATAATAAAAATAATAATTGTAAAGTAATAATCGCTTTTAGTGACGCTGACTATGCGGGCGATCATATAACTCGAAAATCTGTATCTGGTTTTATTTTAAAATTAGGCAATAGTGTAATATCTTGGGGTTCGCGAAAACAATGTACAGTCGCACTGTCGACTACCGAATCGGAATTTATAGCGGCTTGTACAGCAGTACAAGAAATTATATGGACAGAAAGACTAATTAAATCTTTATACAGTGAACAAATACCTAAACCTAAGTTATACGTCGATAATCAAAGTGCGATACAAATAATTAAAGACTTAAAATATCATTGCCGCACAAAACATATCGATATAAAATACAAGTTTATAAGAGACAATTATAATAATGGAATGTTTAATGTTCAATATATAAGCTCTACAAATCAACAAGCGGATATTTTGACTAAAGCGTTACCTGTAAAATCATTTGAATTTTTAAGAGATTTGTTAAATATAAATTGCAGCTAAGATGTATAAGTAATGAATATTATATTTTTATTTTGCACATTTGCGATTTCCAGTGGGAGTGTTAAGAATATGAAATACGAAATGTGAGTGTACTGCGCACCTACTGCGCAGAACAGTATCCACGTTGTATCTTCTACTAGCCACCGACGAGTGGCACTACCGATTGCGTACCGACTCACTCTGTGATGCGACTCCGTTCACACCGGACGTGTTATTCATAACCTTATATTATTATAATAAAGATTATTTCAGTAAAACAGTATTTTATTTAACAACAAGTGCATTTAAATGACACTTGTTTAAATGTATAATAAATTGATAGTTTATACTATTAAATAATATACAATTTATTTTGCAAAAACCTTGTTGTTATACCTAGAAACTACTTATATAAATTCTGTAATAAATTGTATACAGTATAGATCTATATAAACAATAATAATACATATGTACTTTCCTTATTTTCATTTTGCATATATTAAATAAACTAAATTAATAAATTCATATAGTGAAAATGCAAAGTACTAAACGCGTTCGCAAATACCGTTTTAAAAAAAAATATCAACAAAAATTGTTACATTGCACCAGTAATTGTTTGAAAAATCATAATGAAACTTTTCAGACAGCTGCAAATAGTGCAAATTGTTTAAACAATACTTCTCAGCCTGCTTATGAATGTAATAAAATTTAAGCGAGTTATCCAGAAATACCTAAGAAATTCCCGAAATATCCAGGAAATCCCGTAATTTATTTAGTTATCCCGAAATAGCTCAAAAATTCCCGAAAGGTCCAGGATATTC